>JANJGN010000478.1:0-220000 GCA_026770705.1 Isurus oxyrinchus
GGTGGGTGGGTGACTGGAGGAGGGTCCCTCCGTCCCGGTGGGTGGGTGACTGGAGGAGGGTCCGTCCGTCCCGGTGTGTGGGTGACTGACTGGAGGAGGGTCCCTCCGTCCTGCTGGGTGGGTGACTGGAGGAGGGTCCCTCAGTCCTGGTGGGCGGGTGACTGGAGGAGGGTCCCTCCGTCCCGGTGGGCGGGTGACTGGAGGAGGCTCCCTCCGTCCCGGTGGGTGGGTGACTCACTGGAGGGTCCCTCCGTCCCGGTGGGTGGGTGACTGGAGGAGGGTCCCTCCATCCCGGTGGGCGGGTGACTGACTGGAGGAGGGTCCCTCCGTCCCGGTGGGTGGGTGACTGACTGGAGGGTCCCTCCGTCCCGGTGGGTGGGCGGGTGACTGGAGGAGGGTCCCGCCGTCCCGATGGTTGGGTGGGTGACTGGAGGAGGGTTCCTCCGTCCCGGTGGGCGTGTGACTGGAGGAGGGTCCCTCCGTCCCGGTTGGCGGGCGGGTGACTGGAGGAGGGTCCCTTCGTCCCAGTGGATGGGTGACTGGAGGAGGGTTCCTCCGTCCCGGTGGGTGGGTGAATGGAGGAGGGTCGCTCCGTGCCGGTGGGTGGGTGACTGGAGGAGGGTCCCTCCGTCCCGGTGGGTGGGTGACTGGAGGAGGGTCCCTCCGTCCCGGTGTGTGGGTGACTGACTGGAGGAGGGTCCCTCTGTCCTGCTGGGCGGGTGACTGGAGGAGGGTCCCTCAGTCCTGGTGGGCGGGTGACTGGAGGAGGGTCCCTCCGTCCCGGTTGGCGGGCGGGTGACTGGAGGAGGGTCCCTTCGTCCCAGTGGATGGGTGACTGGAGGAGGGTTCCTCCGTCCCGGTGGGTGGGTGAATGGAGGAGGGTCGCTCCGTCCCGGTGGGTGGGTGACTGGAGGAGGGTCCCTCCGTCCCGGTGGGTGGGTGACTGGAGGAGGGTCCCTCCGTCCCGGTGTGTGGGTGACTGACTGGAGGAGGGTCCCTCCGTCCCGGTGGGTGGGCGGGTGACTGGAGGAGGGTCCCCTCCGTCCCGGTGGGCGACTGGAGGAGGGTCCCTCCGTCCCGGTGGGCGGGCGGGTGACTGGAGGAGGGTCCCTCCGTCCCGGTGGACGGGCGGGTGACTGGAGGAGGGTCCCTCCGTCCCGGTGGGTGGGTGACTGGAGGAGAGTCCCTCCGTCCCAGTGGGTGGGTGACTGGAGGGTCCCTCCGTCCCGGTGAGTGACTGCCTGGAGGGTCCCTCCGTCCCGGTTGGTGGGTGACGAGGAGGGTCCATCCATCCCGGTTGGTGGGTGACTGGAGGAGGGTCCCTCCGTCCCGGTGGGTGGGTGACTGGAGGAGGGTCCCTCCGTCCCGGTGGGTGGGTGAATGGAGGAGGGTCCCTCCGTCCCGGTGTGTGGGTGACTGACTGGAGGAGGGTCCCTCCGTCCTGCTGGGTGGGTGACTGGAGGAGGGTCCCTCAGTCCTGGTGGGCGGGTGACTGGAGGAGGGTCCCTCCGTCCCGGTGGGCGGGTGACTGGAGGAGGCTCCCTCCGTCCCGATGGGCAGGTGACTGGAAGAGGGTCCCTCCGTCCCGGTGGGTGGGCGGGTGGCTGGAGGAGGGTCCCTCAGTCCTGATGGGTGGGTGGCTAGAGGAGGGTCCCTCAGTCCTGGTGGGCGGGTGACTGACTGGAGGAGGGTCCCTCCGTCCCGGTGGGTGGGTGACTGACTGGAGGGTCCCTCCGTCCCGGTGGGCGGGTGACTGGAGGAGGGTCCCTCCGTCCCGGTGGGCGGGTGACTGACTGGAGGAGGGTCCCTCCGTCCCGGTGGGTGGGTGACTGACTGGAGGGTCCCTCCGTCCCGGTGGGTGCGTGGGTGACTGGAGGAGGGTCCCTCCGTCCCGGTGGGCGGGTGACTGGAGGGTCCCTCCGTCCCGGTGGGTGGGTGACTGGAGTAGGGTCCCTCCGTCCCGGTGGGTGGGTGACTGACTGGAGGGTCCCTCCGTCCCGGTGGGTGGGCAGGTGACTGGAGGAGGGTCCCTCCGTCCCGGTGGGCGACTGGAGGTGGGTCCCTCCGTCCCGGTGGGCGGGTGGGTGACTGGAGGAGGGTCCCTCCGTCCCGGTGGACGGGCGGGTGACTGGAGAGGGTCTCTCCGTCCCGGTGGGTGGGTGACTGGAGGAGAGTCCCTCCGTCCCAGTGGGTGGGTGACTGGAGGGTCCCTCCGTCCCGGTGAGTGACTGCCTGGAGGGTCCCTCCGACCCGGTTGGTGGGTGACTGGAGGAGGGTCCCTCCGTCCCGGTGGGTGGGTGACTGGAGGAGGGTCCATCCATCCCGGTTGGTGGGTGACTGGAGGAGGGTCCCTCCGTCCCGGTGGGTGGGTGACTGGAGGAGGGTCCATCCATCCCGGTTGGTGGGTGACTGGAGGAGGGTCCCTCCGTCCCGGTGGGTGGGTGACTGGAGGAGGGTCCCTCCGTCCCGGTGGGTGGGTGACTGGAGGAGGGTCCCTCCGTCCCGGTGTGTGGGTGACTGACTGGAGGAGGGTCCCTCCGTCCTGCTGGGTGGGTGACTGGAGGAGGGTCCCTCAGTCCTGGTGGGCGGGTGACTGGAGGAGGGTCCCTCCGTCCCGGTGGGCGGGTGACTGGAGGAGGCTCCCTCCGTCCCGGTGGGTGGGTGACTCACTGGAGGGTCCCTCCGTCCCGGTGGGTGGGTGACTGGAGGTGGGTCCCTCCGTCCCGGTGGGCGGGTGACTGACTGGAGGAGGGTCCCTCCGTCCCGGTGGGTGGGTGACTGACTGGAGGGTCCCTCCGTCCCGGTGGGTGGGCGGGTGCTTGGAGGAGGGTCCCGCCGTCCCGATTGTTGGGTGGGTGACTGCAGGCGGGTTCCTCCGTCCCGGTGGGCGTGTGACTGGAGGAGGGTCCCTCCGTCCCGGTTAGCGGGCGGGTGACTGGAGGAGGGTCCCTTCGTCCCAGTGGATGGGTGACTGGAGGAGGGTTCCTCCGTCCCGGTGGGTGGGTGAATGCAGGAGGGTCGCTCCGTCCCGGTGGGTGGGTGACTGGAGGAGGGTCCCTCCGTCCCGGTGGGTGGGTGACTGGAGGAGGGTCCCTCCGTCCCGGTGTGTGGGTGACTGACTGGAGGAGGGTCCCTCCGTCCTGCTGGGCGGGTGACTGGAGGAGGGTCCCTCAGTCCTGGTGGGCGGGTGACTGGAGGAGGGTCCCTCCGTCCCGGTGGGCGGGTGACTGGAGGAGGGTCCCTCCGTCCCGGTGGGCGGGTGACTGGAAGAGGGTCCCTCCGTCCCGGTGGGTGGGTGACTGGAGGAGGGTCCCTCCGTCCCGGTGGGTGACTGACTGGAGGGTCCCTCCCTACCGTTGGGTGGGTGACTGACTGGAGGAGGGTCCCTCCGTCCCGGTGGGTGGGCGGGTGACTGGAGGAGGGTCCCTCAGTCCTGGTGGGCGGGTGACTGGAGGAGGGTCCCTCCGTCCCGTTGGGCGGGTGACTGAAGGAGGGTCCCTCCATCCCGGTGGGCGGGGTGACTGGAGGGTCCCTCCGTTCCGGTGGGTGACTGACTGGAGGGTCTCTCCGTCCCGGTGGGTGGGTGACTGGAGGGTCCCTCCGTCCCGGTGGGTGGGTGACTGGAGGAGGGTCCCTCCGTCCCGGTGGGTGGGTGACTGGAGGAGGGTCCATTCCGTCCCGGTGGCTGGGTGACTGGAGGAGAGTCCCTCCGTCCCAGTGGGGTGGGTGACTGGAGGGTCCCTCCGTCGCGGTGAGTGACTGCCTGGAGGGTCCCTCCGTCCCGGTTGGTGGGTGACTGGAGGAGGGTCCCTCCGTCCCGGTGGGTGGGTGACTGGAGGAGGGTCCATCCATCCCAGTTGGTGGGTGACTGGAGGAGGGTCCCTCCGTCCCGATGGGTGGGTGACTGGAGGAGGGTCCATCCATCCCGGTTGGTGGGTGACTGGAGGAGGGTCCCTCCGTCCCGGTGGGTGGGTGACTGGAGGAGGGTCCCTCCGTCCCGGTGGGTGACTGACTGGAGGGTCCCTCCGTCCCGGTGGGTGGGTGACTGGAGGAGGGTCCCTCCGTCCCGGTGGGTGGGTGACTGGAGGGTCCCTCCGTCCCGGTGGGTGGGTGAATGGAGGAGGGTCCCTCCGTCCCGGTGGGTGGGTGACTGGAGGAGGGTCCCTCCATCCCGGTGGGTGGGTGACTGGAGAAGGGTCCCTCCGTCCCGGTGGGTGGGTGACTGGAGGATGGTCCCTCCGTCCCGGTGGGTGGGTGACTGGAGGGTCCCTCCGTCCCAGCGGGCGGGTGGGTGACTGGAGGAGGGTCCCTCCGTCCCGGTGGGTGGGCGGGTGACTGGAGGAGGGTCCCTCCGTCCCGGTGGGCGACTGGAGGAGGGTCCCTCCGTCCCGGTGGGCGGGCGGGTGACTGGAGGAGGGTCCCTCCGTCCCGGTGGACGGGCGGGTGACTGGAGGAGGGTCCCTCCGTCCCGGTGGGTGGGTGACTGGAGGAGAGTCCCTCCGTCCCAGTGGGTGGGTGACTGGAGGGTCCCTCCGTCCCGGTGAGTGACTGCCTGGAGGGTCCCTCCGTCCCGGTTGGTGGGTGACTGGAGGAGGGTCCATCCATCCCGGTTGGTGGGTGACTGGAGGAGGGTCCCTCCGTCCCGGTGGGTGGGTGACTGGAGGAGGGTCCCTCCGTCCCGGTGGGTGGGTGACTGGAGGAGGGTCCCTCCGTCCCGGTGTGTGGGTGACTGACTGGAGGAGGGTCCCTCCGTCCTGCTGGGTGGGTGACTGGAGGAGGGTCCCTCAGTCCTGGTGGGCGGGTGACTGGAGGAGGGTCCCTCCGTCCCGGTGGGCGGGTGACTGGAGGAGGCTCCCTCCGTCCCGATGGGCGGGTGACTGGAAGAGGGTCCCTCCGTCCCGGTGGGTGGGCGGGTGGCTGGAGGAGGGTCCCTCAGTCCTGATGGGTGGGTGGCTGGAGGAGGGTCCCTCAGTCCTGGTGGGCGGGTGACTGACTGGAGGAGGGTCCCTCCGTCCCGGTGGGTGGGTGACTGACTGGAGGGTCCCTCCGTCCCGGTGGGCGGGTGACTGGAGGAGGGTCCCTCCGTCCCGGTGGGCGGGTGACTGACTGGAGGAGGGTCCCTCCGTCCCGGTGGGTGGGTGACTGACTGGAGGGTCCCTCCGTCCCGGTGGGTGCGTGGGTGACTGGAGGAGGGTCCCTCCGTCCCGGTGGGCGGGTGACTGGAGGGTCCCTCCGTCCCGGTGGGTGGGTGACTGGAGTAGGGTCCCTCCGTCCCGGTGGGTGGGCGGGTGACTGGAGGAGGGTCCCTCCGTCCCGGTGGGCGACTGGAGGGTCCCTCCGTCCCGGTGGGTGGGCGGGTGACTGGAGGAGGGTCCCTCCGTCCCGGTGGGCGACTGGAGGAGGGTCCCTCCGTCCCGGTGGGCGGGGTGGGTGACTGGAGGAGGGTCCCTCCGTCCCGGTGGACGGGCGGGTGACTGGAGGAGGGTCTCTCCGTCCCGGTGGGTGGGTGACTGGAGGAGAGTCCCTCCGTCCCAGTGGGTGGGTGACTGGAGGAGGGTCCCTCCGTCCCGGTGGGTGGGTGACTGGAGGAGGGTCCGTCCGTCCCGGTGTGTGGGTGACTGACTGGAGGAGGGTCCCTCCGTCCTGCTGGGTGGGTGACTGGAGGAGGGTCCCTCAGTCCTGGTGGGCGGGTGACTGGAGGAGGGTCCCTCCGTCCCGGTGGGCGGGTGACTGGAGGAGGCTCCCTCCGTCCCGGTGGGTGGGTGACTCACTGGAGGGTCCCTCCGTCCCGGTGGGTGGGTGACTGGAGGAGGGTCCCTCCGTCCCGGTGGGCGGGTGACTGACTGGAGGAGGGTCCCTCCGTCCCGGTGGGTGGGTGACTGACTGGAGGGTCCCTCCGTCCCGGTGGGTGGGCGGTGACTGGAGGAGGGTCCCGCCGTCCCGATGGTTGGGTGGGTGACTGGAGGAGGGTTCCTCCGTCCCGGTGGGCGTGTGACTGGAGGAGGGTCCCTCCGTCCCGGTTGGCGGGCGGGTGACTGGAGGAGGGTCCCTTCGTCCCAGTGGATGGGTGACTGGAGGAGGGTTCCTCCGTCCCGGTGGGTGGGTGAATGGAGGAGGGTCGCTCCGTCCCGGTGGGTGGGTGACTGGAGGAGGGTCCCTCCGTCCCGGTGGGTGGGTGACTGGAGGAGGGTCCCTCCGTCCCGGTGTGTGGGTGACTGACTGGAGGAGGGTCCCTCCGTCCTGCTGGGCGGGTGACTGGAGGAGGGTCCCTCAGTCCTGGTGGGCGGGTGACTGGAGGAGGGTCCCTCCGTCCCGGTGGGCGGGTGACTGGAGGAGGGTCCCTCCGTCCCGGTGGGCGGGTGACTGGAAGAGGGTCCCTCCGTCCCGGTGGGTGGGTGACTGGAGGAGGGTCCCTCCGTCCCGGTGGGTGACTGACTGGAGGGTCCCTCCCTACCGTTGGGTGGGTGACTGACTGGAGGAGGGTCCCTCCTTCCTGGTGGGTGGGTGACTGACTGCAGGGTCCCTCAGTCCTGGTGGGCGGGTGACTGGAGGAGGGTCCCTCGGTGTCGGTGGGCGGGTGACTGAGTGGAGGAGGGTCCCTCCGTCCCGGTGGGTGGTTGACTGACTGGAGGGTCGCTCCGTCCCGGTGGGCGGGTGATTGGAGGAGGGTCCCTCCGTCCCGGAGGGCGGGTGACTGGCGGAGGGTCCCTCCGTCCCGGTGGGTGGGTGACTGACTGGAGGAGGGCCCTCCGTCCCGGTGGGCAGGTGACTGGTGGGTCCCTCCGTCCCGGTGGGTGACTGACTGCAGGATCCCTCCGTCCAGGTGGGTGGGTGACTGGAGGGTCCCTCCGTCCCGGTGGGTGGGTGCCTGGAGGAGGGTCCCTCCGTCCCGGTGGGTGGGTGACTGGAGGGTCCCTCGGTCCGGTGGGTGTGTGACTTGAGGAGGGTCCCTCCGTCCCGGTGGGTGACTGACTGGAGGGTCCCTCCGTCCCGGTGGGTGGGTGACTGGAGGAGGGTCCCTCAGTCCTGGTGGGCAGGTGACTGACTGGAGGAGGGTCCCTCAGTCCTGCTGGGCGGGTGACTGGAAGGGGGGTCCCCTCCGTCCCGGTGGGTGGGTGGGTGACTAGAGGAGGGTCCCTCCGTCCCGGTGGGCGGGTTACTGGAGGAGGGTCCCTCCGTCCCAGTGGGCGGGTGACTGGAGGAGGGTCCCTCCGTCCCGGTGGGCGGGTGGGTGACTGGAGGAGGGTCCCTCCGTCCCGGTGGGCCGGGCGGGTGACTGGAGGAGGGTCCCTCCGTCCCGGTGGGCGGGCGGGTGACTGGAGGATGGTCCCTCCGTCCCAGTGGGCGGGTGACAGACTGGAGGAGGGTCCCTCTGTCCCGGTGGGCGGGTGACTGGAGGAGGGTCCCTCCGTCCCGGTGGGTGGGTTACTGGAGGAGGGTCACTCCGTCTCGGTGGGAGGGTGATTGGAGGAGGGTCCCTCCGTCCCGGTGGGCGGGTGACTGGAGGAGGGTCCCTCCGTCCCGGTGGGTTGGTGACTGAATGGAGGAGGGTCCCTCCGTCCCGGTGGGCAGGTGACTGGGGGGTCCCTCCGTCCCGGTGGGTGACTGACTGCAGGATCCCTCCATCCAGGTGGGTGGGTGACTGGAGGGTCCCTCCGTCCCGGTGTGTGGGTGACTGGAGGAGGGTCCCTCCGTCCCGGTGGGTGGGTGACTGGAGGGTCCGTCGGTCCGGTGGGTGTGTGACTGGAGGAGGGTCCCACAGTCCCGGTGGGTGACTGACTGGAGGGTCCCTCCGTCCCCATGGGTGGGTGACTGGAGGAGAGTCCCTCCGTCCCGCTGGGTGGGTGGGTGACTGGCGGAGGGTCCCTCCGTCCCGGTGGGTGGGTGGGTGACTGGAGGAGGGTCCCTCCGTCCCGGTGGGTGGGTGACTGGAGGAGGGTCCCTCCGTCCCCGGAGGGTGGGTGACTGGAGGTGGGTCCCTCCGTCCCGGTGGGTGGGTGACTGACTGGAGGGTCCCTCCGTCCCGGTGGTTGGGTGACTGGAGGAGGGTCCCTCTGTCCCTTTGGGTGACTGACTGGAGGGTCCCTCCGTCCCGGTGCGTGGGTGACTGGAGGAGGGTCCCTGTGGGTGGGTGACTGGAGGAGGGTCCCTCCGTCCTGGTGGGTGGGTGACTGGAGGAGGGTCCCTACGTCCCGGTGGGTGAGTGACTGACTGGAGGGTCCCTCCGTCCCGGTGGGCGGGTGACTGGAGGAGGGTCCCTCTGTCCCGGTGGGCGGGTGACTGACTGGAGGAGGGTCCCTCTGTCCCGGTGGGCGGGTGACTGGAGGGTCCCTCCAACCCGGTGGGTGGGTGGGTGACTGGAGGAGGGTTCCTCCGTCCCGGCGGGCGCAGTGGGTGACTGGAGGAGAGTCCCTCCGTCCCGGTGGGCGGCTGACTGGAGGAGTGTCCCTCCGTCCCGGTGGGCGGGTGACTGGAGGAGGGTCCCTCCGTCCCGGTGGGCGGGTGACTGACTGGAGGAGGGTCCCTCCGTCCTGGTGGATGGGTGACTGACTGCAGGGTCCCTCAGTCCTGGTGGGCGGGGTGACTAGAGGAGGGTCCCTCGGTGCCGGTGGGCGGGTGACTGACTGGAGGAGGGTCCCTCCGTCCCGGTGGGTGGTTGACTGACTGGAGGGTCGCTCCGTCCCGGTGGGAGGGTGATTGGAGGAGGGTCCCCTCTGTCCCGGTGGGCGGGTGACTGGAGGAGGGTCCCTCCGTCCCGGTGGGCAGGTGACTGGGGGTCCCTCCGTCCCGGTGGGTGACTGACTGTAGGATCCCTCCATCCAGGTGGGTGGGTGACTGGATGGTCCCTCCGTCCCGGTGGGTGGGTGACTGGAGGAGGGTCCCTCCATCCCGGTGGGTGGGTGACTGGAGGGTCCCTCCGTCCGGTGAGTGTGTGACTGGAGGAGGGTCCCTCCGTCCCGGTGGGGTGACTGACTGGAGGGTCCCTCCGTCCCGGTGGGTGGGTGACTGACTGGAGGAGGGTCCCTCCGTCCTGGTGGGTGCGTGACTGACTGCAGGGTCCCTCAGTCCTGGTGCGCGGGTGACTGGAGGAGGGTCCCTCGGTGCCGGTGGGCGGGTGACTGAGTGGAGGAGGGTCCCTCCGTCCCGGGTGGGTGGTTGACTGACTGGAGGGTCGCTCCGTCCCGGTGGGAGGGTGATTGGAGGAGGGTCCCTCCGTCCCGGAGGGCGGGTGACTGGAGGAGGGTCCCTGCGTCCCGGTGGGTGGGTGACTGACTGGAGGAGGGTCCCTCCGTCCCGGTGGGCAGGTGACTGGTGGGTCCCTCCGTCCCGGTGGGTGACTGACTGCAGGATCCCTCCGTCCAGGTGGGTGGGTGACTGGAGGGTCCCTCCGTCCCGGTGGGTGGGTGACTGGAGGAGGGTCCCTCCGTCCCGGTGGGTGGGTGACTGGAGGTGAGTCCCTCGGTCCCGTGGGTGTGTGACTGGAGGAGGGTCCCTCCGTCCGGTGGGTGACTGACTGGAGGGTCCCTCCGTCCCGGTGGGTGGGTGACTGGAGGAGGGTCCCTCCGTCCCGCTGGGTGGGTGACTGGAGGAGGGTCCCTCCGTCCCGGTGGGTGGGTGTCTGGAGGAGGGTCCCTCAGTCCTGGTGGGCGGGTGACTTACTGGAGGAGGGTCCCTTAGTCCTGCTGGGCGGGTGACTGCAAGGGGGTCCCTCTGTCCCGTTGGGTGGGTGGGTGACTGGAGGAGGGTCCCTCCGTCCCGGTGGGTGGGTGGGTGACTAGAGGAGGGTCCCTCCGTCCCGGTGGGCGGGTAACTGGAGGAGGGTCCCTCCGTCCCGGTGGGCGGGTAACAGGAGGAGGGTCCCTCTGTCCCTTTGGGTAACTGACTGGAGGGTCCGTCCGTCCCGGTGGGTGGGTGACTGGAGGAGGGACCCTGTGGGTGGGTGAGTGCAGGAGGGTCCCTCCGTCCCGGTGGGTGGGTGACTGGAGGAGGGTCCCTACGTCCCGGTGGGTGACTGACTGGAGGAGGGTCCCTCCGTCCTGGCGGGCGGGCAGGTGACTGACTGGAGGGTCCCTCCGTCCCGGTGGGCGGGTGACTGGAGGGTCCCTCCGTCCCGGTGGGTGACTGACTGGAGGGTCCCTCCGTCCCAGTGGGTGGACTGACTGGAGGGTCCCGCCGTCCCGGTGGGTGGGTGACTGACTGGAGGAGGGTCCCTCCGTCCCGGTGGGTGAGTGACTGACTGGAGGGTCCCTCCGTCCCGGTGCGCGGGTGACTGGAGGAGGGTCCCTCTGTCCCGGTGGGCGGGGTGACTGACTGGAGGAGGGTCCCTCTGTCCCGGTGGGCGGGTGACTGGAGGGTCCCTCCAACCCGGTGGGTGGGTGGGTGACTGGAGGAGGGTTCCTCCGTCCCGGCGGGCGCAGTGGGTGACCTGGAGGAGAGTCCCTCCGTCCCGGTGGGCGGCTGACTGGAGGAGAGTCCCTCCGTCCCGGTGGGCGGGTGATTGGAGGTGGGTCCCTCCGTCCCGGTGGGTGGTTGACTGACTGGAGGGTCGCTCCGTCCCGGTGGGAGGGTGATTGGAGGAGGGTCCCTCTGTCCCGGTGGGCCGGTGACTGGAGGAGGGTCCCTCCGTCCCGGTGGGCAGGTGACTGGGGGGTCCCTCCGTCCCGGTGGGTGACTGACTGCAGGATCCCTCCGTCCAGGTGGGTGGGTGACTGGAGGGTCCCTCCGTCCCGGTGGGTGGGTGACTGGAGGAGGGTCCCTCCATCCCGGTGGGTGGGTGACTGGAGGGTCCCTCCGTCCAGTGGGTGTGTGACTGGAGGAGGGTCCCTCCGTCCCGGTGGGTGACTGACTGGAGGGTCCCTCCGTCCCGGTGGGTGGGTGACTGACTGGAGGAGGGTCCCTCCGTCCTGGTGGGTGGGTGACTGACTGCAGGGTCCTCAGTCCTGGTGGGCGGGTGACTGGAGGAGGGTCCCTCGGTGCCGGTGGGCGGGTGACTGAGTGGAGGAGGGTCCCTCCGTCCCGGTGGGTGGTTGACTGACTGGAGGGTCGCTCCGTCCCGGTGGGAGGGTGATTGGAGGAGGGTCCCTCCGTCCCGGAGGGCGGTTGACTGGAGGAGGGTCCCTCCGTCCCGGTAGGTGGGTGACTGACTGGAGGAGGGTCCCTCCGTCCCGGTGGGCAGGTGACTGGTGGGTCCCTCCGTCCCGGTGGGTGACTGACTGCAGGATCCCTCCGTCCAGGTGGGTGGGTGACTGGAGGGTCCCTCCGTCCCGGTGGGTGGGTGACTGGAGGAGGGTCCCTCCGTCCTGGTGGGTGGGGTGACCGGAGGGTCCCTCGGTCCGGTGGGTGTGTGACTGGAGGAGGTTCCCTCCGTCCCGGTGGGTGGGTGACTTGAGGAGGGTCCCTCCGTCCCGGTGGGTGGGTGACTGGAGGAGGGTCCCTCAGTCCTGGTGGGCGGGTGACTGACTGGAGGAGGGTCCCTCAGTCCTGCTGGGCGGGTGACTGGAAGGGGGTCCCTCTGTCCCGCTGGGTGGGTGGGTGACTGGAGGAGGTTCCTTCCGTCCCGGTGTGTGGGTGGGTGACTAGAGGAGGGTCCCTCCGTCCCTGTGGGCGGGTAACTGGAGGAGGGTCCCTCCGTCCCGGTGGGCGGGTGACTGGAGGAGGGTCCCTCCGTCCCACTGGGCCGGTGACTGGAGGAGGGTCCCTCCGTCCCGGTGGGCGGGTGACTGGAGGAGGGTCCCTCTGTCCCAGTGGGTGGGTGACTGGAGGAGGGTCCCTCCGTCCCGGTGGGTGGGTGACTGGAGGAGGGTCCCTCCGTCCCGGTGGGTGGGCGGGTGACTGAGTGGAGGGTCCCTCCGTCCCGGTGGGTGCGTGGGTGACTGGAGGAGGGTCCCTCCGTCCCGGTGGGCGGGTGACTGGAGGGTCCCTCCGTCCCGGTGGGTGGGTGACTGGAGTAGGGTCCCTCCATCCCGGTGGGTGGGTGGGTGACTGGAGGAGGTTCCCTCCGTCCCGGTGGGTGGGTGACTGGAGGAGGGTCCCTCCGTCCCGGTGGGTGGGTGACTGACTGGAGGGTCCCTCCGTCCCGGTGGATGGGTGACTGGAGGAGGGTCCCTCCGTCCCTTTGGGTGACTGACTGGAGGGTCCCTCCGTCCCGGTGGGTGGGTGACTGGAGGAGGGACCCTGTGGGTGGGTGACTGGAGGTGGGTCCCTCTGTCCCGGTGGGTGGGTGACTGGAGGAGGGTCCCTCCGTCCCGGTGGGTGACTGACTGGAGGAGGGTCCCTCCGACCCGGCGGGCGGGCAGGTGACTGACTGGAGGGTCCCTCCGTCCCCGTGGGCCGGTGACTGGAGGTTCCCTCCGACCCAGTGGGTGACTGACTGGAGGGTCCCTCCGTCCCAGTGGGTGACTGACTGGAGGGTCCCGCCGTCCCGGTGGGTGGGTGACTGACTGGAGGAGGGTCCCTCCGTCCCGATGGGTGGGTGACTGACTGGAGGGTCCCACCGTCCCGGTGGGCGGGTGACTGGAGGAGGGTCCCTCCGTCCCGATGGGCGGGTGACTGACTGGAGGAGGGTCCCTCCGTCCCGGTGGGTGGGTGACTGACTGGAGGGTCCCTCCGTTCCGGTGGGTGGGCGGGTGACTGGAGGAGGGTCCCTCCGTCCCGGTGGGTGGGCGGGTGACTGGAGGAGGGTCCCTCCGTCCCGGTGGGCGTGTAACTGGAGGAGGGTCCCTCCGGCCCGGTGGGCGGGCGGGTGACTGGAGGAGGGTCCCTTCGTCCCGGCGGGTGGGTGACTGGAGGAGGGTCCCTCTGTCCCGGTGGGTGGTTGAATGGAGGAGGGTCCCTCCGTCCCGGTGGGTGGGTGACTGGAGGAGGGTCCCTCCGTCCCGGTGGGTGGGTGACTGGAGGAGGGTCCCTCCGTCCCGGTGTGTGGGTGAGTGACTGGAGGAGGGTCCCTCCATCCTGCTGGGCGGGTGACTGGAGGAGGGTCCCTCAGTCCTAGTGGGCGGGTGACTGGAGGAGGGTCCCTCCGTCCCGGTGGGCGGGTGACTGGAGGAGGCCCCCTCCGTCCCGGTGGGTGGGTGACTGGAGGAGGGTCCCTCCGTCCCGGTGGGTGGGCGGGTGACTGGAGGAGGGTCCCTCAGTCCTGGTGGGCGGGAGGCTAGAGGAGGGTCACTCAGTCCTGGTGGGCGGGTGACTGGAGGAGGGTCCCTCCGTCCCGGTGGGCGGGTGACTGAAGGAGGGTCCCTCCATCCCGGTGGGCGGGTGACTGGAGGGTCCCTCCGTCCCGTTGGGTGACTGACTGGAGGGTCCTTCCGTCCCGGTGGGTGGGTGACTGGAGGGTCCCTCCGTCCCGGTGGGTGGGTGACTGGAGGAGGGTCCCTCCGTCCCAGTGGGTGGGTGACTGGAGGAGGGTCCATCCGTCCCGGTGGGTGGGTGACTGGAGAAGGGTCCCTCCGTCCCGGTGGGTGGGTGACTGGAGGAGAGTCCCTCCGTCCCAGTGGGTGGGTGACTGGAGGGTCCCTCCGTCCCGGTGAGTGACTGCCTGGAGGGTCCCTCCGTCCCGGTTGGTGGGTGACTGGAGGAGGTTCCCTCCGTCCCGGTGGGTGGGTGACTGGAGGAGGGTCCATCCATCCCGGTTGGTGGGTGACTGGAGGAGGGTCCCTCCGTCCCGGTGGGTGGGTGACTGGAGGAGGGTCCATCCATCCCGGTTGGTGGGTGACTGGAGGAGGGTCCCTCCGTCCCGGTGGGTGGGTGACTGGAGGACGGTCCCTCCGTCCCGGTGGGTGACTGACTGGAGGGTCCCTCCGTCCCGGTGGGTGGGTGACTGGAGGAGGGTCCCTCCGTCCCGGTGGGTGGGTGACTGGAGGGTCCCTCCGTCCCGGTGGGTGTGTGACTGAAGGAGGGTCCCTCCGTCCCGGTGGGTGGGTGACTGGAGGAGGGTCCCTCCATCCCGGTGGGTGGGTGACTGGAGAAGGGTCCCTCCGTCCCGGTGGGTGGGTGACTGGAGAAGGGTCCCTCCATCCCGGTGGGTGACTGACTGCAGGATCCCTCCGTCCAGGTGGGTGGGTGACTGGAGGGTCCCTCCGTCCCGGTGGGTGTGTGACTGGAGGAGGGTCCCTCCGTCCCGGTGGGTGACTGACTGGAGGGTCCCTCCGTCCCGGTGGGTGGGTGACTGACTGGAGGAGGGTCCCTCCGTCCTGGTGGGTGGGTGACTGACTGCAGGGTCCCTCAGTCCTGGTGGGCGGGTGACTGGAGGAGGGTCCCTCGGTGCCGGTGGGCGGGTGACTGAGTGGAGGAGGGTCCCTCCGTCCCGGTGGGTGGTTGACTGACTGGAGGGTCGCTCCGTCCCGGTGGGAGGGTGATTGGAGGAGGGTCCCTCCGTCCCGGAGGGCGGTTGACTGGAGGAGGGTCCCTCCGTCCCGGTAGGTGGGTGACTGACTGGAGGAGGGTCCCTCCGTCCCGGTGGGCAGGTGACTGGTGGGTCCCTCCGTCCCGGTGGGTGACTGACTGCAGGATCCCTCCGTCCAGGTGGGTGGGTGACTGGAGGGTCCCTCCGTCCCGGTGGGTGGGTGACTGGAGGAGGGTCCCTCCGTCCTGGTGGGTGGGTGACTGGAGGGTCCCTCGGTCCGGTGGGTGTGTGACTGGAGGAGGTTCCCTCCGTCCCGGTGGGTGGGTGACTTGAGGAGGGTCCCTCCGTCCCGGTGGGTGGGTGACTGGAGGAGGGTCCCTCAGTCCTGGTGGGCGGGTGACTGACTGGAGGAGGGTCCCTCAGTCCTGCTGGGCGGGTGACTGGAAGGGGGTCCCTCTGTCCCGCTGGGTGGGTGGGTGACTGGAGGAGGTTCCTTCCGTCCCGGTGTGTGGGTGGGTGACTAGAGGAGGGTCCCTCCGTCCCGGTGGGCGGGTAACTGGAGGAGGGTCCCTCCGTCCCGGTGGGCGGGTGACTGGAGGAGGGTCCCTCCGTCCCACTGGGCCGGTGACTGGAGGAGGGTCCCTCCGTCCCGGTGGGCGGGTGACTGGAGGAGGGTCCCTCTGTCCCAGTGGGTGGGTGACTGGAGGAGGGTCCCTCCGTCCCGGTGGGTGGGTGACTGGAGGAGGGTCCCTCCGTCCCGGTGGGTGGGCGGGTGACTGAGTGGAGGGTCCCTCCGTCCCGGTGGGTGCGTGGGTGACTGGAGGAGGGTCCCTCCGTCCCGGTGGGCGGGTGACTGGAGGGTCCCTCCGTCCCGGTGGGTGGGTGACTGGAGTAGGGTCCCTCCATCCCGGTGGGTGGGTGGGTGACTGGAGGAGGTTCCCTCCGTCCCGGTGGGTGGGTGACTGGAGGAGGGTCCCTCCGTCCCGGTGGGTGGGTGACTGACTGGAGGGTCCCTCCGTCCCGGTGGATGGGTGACTGGAGGAGGGTCCCTCCGTCCCTTTGGGTGACTGACTGGAGGGTCCCTCCGTCCCGGTGGGTGGGTGACTGGAGGAGGGACCCTGTGGGTGGGTGACTGGAGGTGGGTCCCTCTGTCCCGGTGGGTGGGTGACTGGAGGAGGGTCCCTCCGTCCCGGTGGGTGACTGACTGGAGGAGGGTCCCTCCGACCCGGCGGGCGGGCAGGTGACTGACTGGAGGGTCCCTCCGTCCCCGTGGGCCGGTGACTGGAGGTTCCCTCCGACCCAGTGGGTGACTGACTGGAGGGTCCCTCCGTCCCAGTGGGTGACTGACTGGAGGGTCCCGCCGTCCCGGTGGGTGGGTGACTGACTGGAGGAGGGTCCCTCCGTCCCGATGGGTGGGTGACTGACTGGAGGGTCCCACCGTCCCGGTGGGCGGGTGACTGGAGGAGGGTCCCTCCGTCCCGATGGGCGGGTGACTGACTGGAGGAGGGTCCCTCCGTCCCGGTGGGTGGGTGACTGACTGGAGGGTCCCTCCGTTCCGGTGGGTGGGCGGGTGACTGGAGGAGGGTCCCTCCGTCCCGGTGGGTGGGCGGGTGACTGGAGGAGGGTCCCTCCGTCCCGGTGGGCGTGTAACTGGAGGAGGGTCCCTCCGGCCCGGTGGGCGGGCGGGTGACTGGAGGAGGGTCCCTTCGTCCCGGCGGGTGGGTGACTGGAGGAGGGTCCCTCTGTCCCGGTGGGTGGTTGAATGGAGGAGGGTCCCTCCGTCCCGGTGGGTGGGTGACTGGAGGAGGGTCCCTCCGTCCCGGTGGGTGGGTGACTGGAGGAGGGTCCCTCCGTCCCGGTGTGTGGGTGAGTGACTGGAGGAGGGTCCCTCCATCCTGCTGGGCGGGTGACTGGAGGAGGGTCCCTCAGTCCTAGTGGGCGGGTGACTGGAGGAGGGTCCCTCCGTCCCGGTGGGCGGGTGACTGGAGGAGGCCCCCTCCGTCCCGGTGGGTGGGTGACTGGAGGAGGGTCCCTCCGTCCCGGTGGGTGGGCGGGTGACTGGAGGAGGGTCCCTCAGTCCTGGTGGGCGGGAGGCTAGAGGAGGGTCACTCAGTCCTGGTGGGCGGGTGACTGGAGGAGGGTCCCTCCGTCCCGGTGGGCGGGTGACTGAAGGAGGGTCCCTCCATCCCGGTGGGCGGGTGACTGGAGGGTCCCTCCGTCCCGTTGGGTGACTGACTGGAGGGTCCTTCCGTCCCGGTGGGTGGGTGACTGGAGGGTCCCTCCGTCCCGGTGGGTGGGTGACTGGAGGAGGGTCCCTCCGTCCCAGTGGGTGGGTGACTGGAGGAGGGTCCATCCGTCCCGGTGGGTGGGTGACTGGAGAAGGGTCCCTCCGTCCCGGTGGGTGGGTGACTGGAGGAGAGTCCCTCCGTCCCAGTGGGTGGGTGACTGGAGGGTCCCTCCGTCCCGGTGAGTGACTGCCTGGAGGGTCCCTCCGTCCCGGTTGGTGGGTGACTGGAGGAGGTTCCCTCCGTCCCGGTGGGTGGGTGACTGGAGGAGGGTCCATCCATCCCGGTTGGTGGGTGACTGGAGGAGGGTCCCTCCGTCCCGGTGGGTGGGTGACTGGAGGAGGGTCCATCCATCCCGGTTGGTGGGTGACTGGAGGAGGGTCCCTCCGTCCCGGTGGGTGGGTGACTGGAGGACGGTCCCTCCGTCCCGGTGGGTGACTGACTGGAGGGTCCCTCCGTCCCGGTGGGTGGGTGACTGGAGGAGGGTCCCTCCGTCCCGGTGGGTGGGTGACTGGAGGGTCCCTCCGTCCCGGTGGGTGGGTGACTGAAGGAGGGTCCCTCCGTCCCGGTGGGTGGGTGACTGGAGGAGGGTCCCTCCATCCCGGTGGGTGGGTGACTGGAGAAGGGTCCCTCCGTCCCGGTGGGTGGGTGACTGGAGGAGGGTCCCTCCGTCCCGGTGGGTGGGTGACTGGAGGGTCCCTCCGTCCCGGCGGGCGGGTTGGTGACTGGAGGAGGGTCCCTCCGTCCCGGTGGGTGGGCGGGTGACTGGAGGAGGGTCCCTCCGTCCCGGTGGGCGACTGGAGGAGGGTCCCTCCGTCCCGGTGGGCGGGCGGGTGACTGGAGGAGGGTCCCTCCTTCCCGGTGGGCGGGCGGGTGACTGGAGGAGGGTCCCTGCGTCCCGGTGGGTGGGTGACTGGAGGAGAGTCCCTCCGTCCCAGTGGGTGGGTGACTGGAGGAGGGTCCTTCCATCCCGGTTGGTGGGTGACTGGAGGAGGGTCCCTCCGTCCCGGTGGGTGGGTGACTGGAGGAGGGTCCCTCCGTCCCGGTGGGTGGGTGACTGGAGGAGGGTCCCTCCGTCCCGGTGTGTGGGTGACTGACTGGAGGAGGGTCCCTCCGTCCTGCCGGGCGGGTGACTGGAGGAGGGTCCCTCAGTCCTGGTGGCGGGTGACTGGAGGAGGGTCCCTCCGTCCCGGTGGGTGGGTGACTGAAGGAGGGTCCCTCTGTCCCGGTGGGTGGGTGACTGGAGGAGGGTCCCTCCGTCCCGGTGGGTGGGTGACTGGAGGGTCCCTCCGTCCCGGCGGGCGGGTGGGTGACTGGAGGAGGCTCCCTCCGTCCCGGTGGGTGGGCGGGTGACTGGAGGAGGGTCCCTCCGTCCCGGTGGGCGACTGGAGGAGGGTCCCTCCGTCCCGGTGGGCGGGCGGGTGACTGGAGGAGGGTCCCTCCGTCCCGGTGGGCGGGCGGGTGACTGGAGGAGGGTCCCTGCGTCCCGGTGGGTGGGTGACTGGAGGAGAGTCCCTCCGTCCCAGTGGGTGGGTGACTGGAGGAGGGTCCTTCCATCCCGGTTGGTGGGTGACTGGAGGATGGTCCCTCCTTCCCGGTGAGTGACTGACTGGAGGGTCCCTCTGTCCCGGTGGGTGGGTGACTGGAGGAGGGTCCCTCCGTCCCGGTGGGTGGGTGACTGGAGGAGGGTCCCTCCGTCCCGGTGTGTGGGTGACTGACTGGAGGAGGGTCCCTCCGTCCTGCCGGGCGGGTGACTGGAGGAGGGTCCCTCAGTCCTGGTGGGCGGAGTCTACTACAACAAGGGTTTTTCTCTTTATTTGATTGTGGGATGTGGGCTTTGCTGGCTGGGCATTTATTGCCCATCCTTAATTCCCCTTGAAAGTGTGGTGACTGCTTCAGTCTGCATGGTGGAGGTGCACCCACAGTGCTGTTGGGGGAGTTCCCGGATTGTGACCCAGTGACAGTGAAGGAATGGCAATATGTTTCCAAGGCCTGAATTTAATGCTTGGTGAGCACATCAGGTTGGCAGGAGTGGAAGCAGCTGTGAATCCGTTCCTGGTCACGTCGCAAGCGCAGCTTGGCTGGATGAGGTTGTCAGTGGTTGGTCAGGGGGCAGGTGGATGTGGAGTGCTGGGCCCAGTGGTGACCCGGCAGGTGCTTTGCAACCAGGAGGCCGCTCCCTGAAGGCTGCCAGGGGAGAATCTTTGCATCTGGTCTGGTGATTGGAACAATGGCCTCACCAGAGGCTGGAAAGATCAGAGGGGAAGGCAAGTTGTGTGGCCATTCGGCCCCCATTTCTCAGATGTGTTACCTCACGGTCCTTGTGGAGGAGGTCGGTGTGAGGCAGGACGCTCTAATACCAGGGGTGGCTGGAGGAGCCACAGCACCTGACCAAAACAGCAAGGGAGGCAGCAGCAGAGGTCAGCAGGCATGACGTTGTGTGGCGCACATGGGTGCAGTGCCACAAAAGGTTAAACACTCTGCTGTGCTCAGCAAGTGTGAGTACCATGTTGGCATGGATCTGTGTGGTGAAGTGTCAAGGGCTGGCCATGCCCTGCACCCTGCCCTGTTAGAGTGCCAACTGTCACTAACAGGTCAAGGGGCTGAGTCCTGGCCACTTAGTCTGAGTGCCTCGCTGGCCGAGGACCATGACTGGGATGTGCCCTGCAAGGTGCCCTGGGATGGGATTTGCCAGGCTGCAGAGGGGCCTGCAGGTAGAGAGTGGATAGATCGATACTCCTTTGCCCTTTCGGGAGAAGAGAAGCCATAACGCCAGCGAAAGAGGTAAGACAGGCAGAGCCCCCCCAAACCACCTCATCCTGAGGAGGCACGAGATGGACACCTGGGAGCTGGAGAGTCGCCAGCCAGTCGTGGAGAGGCAGGGGGCTCTGACGAAGGTAAGAGTGCAGTGCACAGAGGTGAGAGTGGCACATGGTGCAAACATTCCTGGGTAGTCACTTCATTGGGAGCCTCAGACCTGAGTTCCCATTGATCATTGAAAGATAATGGCATCATGATGCTGACCTCCATCGTCTCACCAGGGCACCTGGCATACAGTGTGATGACTTAAACTAACGACATGACATTGTTCTCCCCTAGAATAGCCAGCTCACCCTCCAACACAGGACTCTTTCACCAGAGGCTTCAGCTGCACCTGCATCACACCTGCTGTCTGAGCCAGGCACCAGTGCAGATACCAGCTTCTCACTGGGCATTACATCAGCTAGAATGTCAGTGCATAGCCGTGAGGGCACTTCCTACTTGCTTGAGGTGCAGGCAGAGCGTGCCCAGGGTGCTGGCAGTCACAAGATTGCTGGGGATCTGGACGATGCTAAGTCGAAGGGAGATGAGCCCCTGGAGTCGTCCATTCGGTGACAAATGCTGGATGCCCAGTGGGGTGTGCAGGATGATCTGGCAGATAAGGATATGCACCATGGCTTTTCTTGGTGTACTCCCTGCAGAGCGTGAGCACTGTGTTGACCCCCGTGGTCGAGCACACTGGCTCCTCCATTGTGCGAGTGGCAACTCGGATGGAGAGGGAGCTCCAGGGACAGAATCGGGGGCTCCTGCAAGCCCTCAGGCGGTCAGTGCCAGTGTGGGAGATGCACGGGGCATCCAGAGGGACTTCAGCACACATGCTGCTTGTTATCTTCATGGATGACAGCAGCTCCTCTGCCCTTCCACCAGTGACCATGGCTTCTGATAAGGCTGCAATGACCATTAACACCAAATATATCCTTCATTTGATTAGTGCTATCATGATATAAATTTTGCTTTTAACTGAAGGGCCTGAGTATATTTCACTTGTTTTGTAGGTACAGGGCTCGCCAGTATCTCACCTGGACGTGAGGGGCTCCAAACTTTATTGCACAGGCACTGAGTGGACTTTGGGTTCCAAGGAAGGGTCATTTTAAACATCCAGGATGGAGGCGGCAGCCCTGCCATGAGGTGAAGCAGATCTTTGGTAGCCTAGCTGAAGGAGTGTTGGATCGAGGTGTCCCTTCCTCCTGAAGAATCCAAAGGTCTGCCTAAAAGTCCTTACTAGGCTCCTCTTACCACTGGATTCATCATCTGTGGAGCTACCTCAAGGTCCTCTTCCTCCAGTGGGTTCTATCTTGCCAGTGCCAGATTGTGGAGAGCACAGCATGTAACCACCATCAGTGACCCCCACTCTGGGGGGTATTGTAGTGTTCCCCCTGAACCGTTCAGGCATTAGAAGTGCATCTGCAGAGGACAGGTGGTGGTGATGGAGAGAAACCTTGTGAAGGCATGACTCCTAATATAACACTGCTCTGACTTTGTTCATGAGTGGTGGAGAGGCATCATGAGCCACCTTTTCAAGGGATAGCCCTTGTCATCCAGCAGCCATCTATCCAATTGGGCTGGAGCAGTGAACAGCCCCGGCACCTGGGAGTCCCTGAGGATGTAGGTGTCATCGGAGCTGCCTGGGTACCTTGCACAGACTCGCAGGATCTGCATCTTGTGGTCACACACTATCTGCACGTTCATGGAGTGGAAGCCCTGTCTGTTGACAAAGGGACCCGCTGATCCGTTGGCTCCTTGATGGCCATGCATGCAGTCGGTTGTACCCTGGACACAGGAGGAGCCCAGCAATCACTGCAAAGCTTCTAGCTCACTCAGCCTCGTCTGTACAGAAATGAATAAATGTCAATACCTGCCTGAAGAGCTGCTGTCACCAGTTCGATGAAACTGTGGACAGCTGATTGGGAGACTCCACACACATTCCCCCCCCCCCGCCCCTACTGACCCCTGGAAAGAGGCAGAAGCAGAGAGCCCCTGTGAACCTCAGAACCACATTCGGATCTGATCTCTGGCCCAATCATATGACAAACAGAGGTCACTGTCTCCTGGATTGGCAGAGCCGCCTTGGGCATTGCAGCTACCTCAATATGTCCGAGGTGCATCGCTGCCTGTAAACCCTGGCAGCAGGATGGGGGCTTCTGGTGGTCCTGCACCTCTTGTCTCACAGGTCCCTCTCCTTGAAGCTGCATTTGGACACCTGGCCTCCTCCCCTTCTCTTGAGGGTGGGGTGGGGGGAGAAGGAGGTGCTGTTAGCAGACAACCCAATCTCCATAATCAGGATAACAGAAGGCTGTCTGATACCCGGGAGTGTCCGCGTGGTCAAAATCCTCCAGGGGCCTTGGAGATAGAGTCCTGAAATGAAGCCTAGAAATGCTCCGAAAGGAGATGAAGCTTTCCAGTTCAAATAAGCAACCAGCAGCAAACTAGCTCCTAAACTGCTCACATGACAATGCTGACTCTTTTTATCCCACCATTGGATGAGTTTTCGCTGTAGGCTGCATGTTTTACCCTTGCAATGAGTGCAAAATCACGCAGACAACAAAATCAGGATCAATTGCTTTTTAAAGGCCTTAAATTGTTAGGCGCAGCTCCAACACCCACTGACCTGAAGGTCGCTCGTGTGCGGGATGATATCTGGTTGCTCACCCGATTGTCATCTCTCACTATTTCATGTCTGTTCTGGGTCATGTGTGCACCTGCTCACAAGATGTAAAGTTCTTGTCCAAATCAGGATAGTGAGTGACTTGGAGGGGAACTTCCAGGTGGTGGTGTTCCCATCTATCTGCTGCCCTTATCCTTCTAGATGGTAGAGTTGGGTGTTTGGAAGGTGCTGTCTAAGGAGCCTTGGTGAGTTCCTGCAGTGCATCTTGTAGATGGTACACACTGCTGCTACTGTGTGTTGGTGGTGGAGGGAGTGAATGTTTGTGGATGTGGTGCCAATCAAGTGGGGCTGCTTTGTCTGGGACGGTGTTAAACCTGTGTGTTGTTGGAGTCGCACTCATCCAGGCAAGTGGGGAGTATTCCATCACACTCCTAACTTGTACCTTGTAAATAGTGGACAGGCTTTGAGGAGTCAGGAGGTGAGTTACTTGTCACAGGATTCCTAGCCTCTGACCTCCTCTTGTAGACACAGTATTTATATGGCTGGCCCAGTTCAGTTTCTGGTCAATGGTAACCCCCAGGATGTTGATAGTGGGGGATTTAGTGATTGTAATGACATTGTAGGGGCAAAGGTTGGATTCTCTTGTGTGGCAAGAATGACCATCTCCAAGTGTCAACCAATGTTACTTGCCACTTGTCAGCCCAAGCCTGGATATTGTCCAGGTCTTGCTGCATTTGGACATGGACTGCTTCAGGATCTGAGGAGTCGCGAATGGTGCTGAACATTGTACAATCATCAGTGAACATCCCCACTTCTGACCTTATGAAGGAAGGAAGGTCATTGAGGAAGCAGCTGAAGATGGTTGGGCCGAGGACACTACCCTGAGGAACTCCTGCAGTGATGTCCTGGAGCTGAGATGACTGACCTCCAACAACCACAACCGTCTTCCTTTGTGCTGGGTGTGACTGCAGCTAGCGGAGAGTTTTCCCACTGTTATGGATAGATTTTCTTTTTTTGGTTTAGGCTCCAGCTAGAGTATTGCATTCGATTTGAGTCACCACACTTTAGGAAGGTTGAGGGCCCTTGAGAGGGTGCAGAGGAGATTTAGCAGGATGGTTCCAGGGCTGGGGGATTTTAGTTACAAGGTTAGGATGGAGAACCTGGGATTGTTCTCCTTGGAGCCAAGGAGATTGGGGGGAGATTTGATGGAGGTGGACAAGATACCTTTTGATAAGCCCCCAAAGAAAAGCAGTTTGCATCAGCTGATGGAATAAGGACTAGCTGACAGATTTGATCTTTTGGACGAGAGATGCCTCGGGGCTGTACAAAAGAACACTTTCCAGCTCTTTCGATAACAAGTGGCCAACAATGCTGATGGAAGTGAACTGATTTCACAGAATGAGTGGTTTGGGTCTGGAATGCGCTGCCTGGAAGTGTGGTGGAGGCAGGTTCCCTTGAGGCAGTCAACAGGGCATTAGATCAGTAGCTCATTGTTTCCATTCAAATAAAGAAATGTGCAGGGAAAAGGCAGGGCATGGCACTAAGTCATAATGCTCATATTTGGAGAACCTTTGAAGACACGATGGGCCTCCTGTGCCATTAAAATCCTGTGACTCTGAAATAAACTAATGGGTAGAGAGGGGGACTGGGACTGACGGGATTGCTCTACGGAGCACTGGCACAATTTTGATCTGAATGGCCTCCAACAGTGACATAATGACTCCTGACTCAAACCCCAACAGCCAGTGTTTCCACTAGCAGGGCAGACCCACCAGAAATGGCTGCCCAAGGGCGAAGCCTGAGGGAGTGACCCTGGCAATCCTGACCATTGCCTCTAGACCCAATGACATTTGATGGAATCAGGCCAAACAAGGGCTTCATTCATCCACTTTTTTTAGGTGTTATCAGGGCCAGGAATCGGTATTCCAAGCTCCTGTATTCTCTAATTGCTCATATAATTTAATTGTTGTCATATCTTCAAATGGAATTCTTTTATCCACATTAAATCCCATTCTGGAATCTTCTACCAACAATGGTCATGTGTTGCTAATCCATGTGTGGTGTCTGTCAGAACAAGTGTTTATCTAGTGTAGATAGTGATGGGGACTCAGTAAGGATCCAGTGCTGTCCCAGTAACAACTCCTGAGAGGTGTCCAGTCTGTACTGCTGATTAACAATCACCCTGGGCCCGGTGATCTCAATCGCTGTTGTTTCTGCAATGATCCCATATAATGTACTTTCCTTCTGTTTCAGAGCCGATCAAGATGATGGTTATTATAGGAAGTAATGTTAGATTCAGTGGACCAAACAATTCTTCGCAATATCCATCGGTATCTTGGGTTTTCTCTAACGATCACCATGCAAATATAGTAAACTATTCCATAGTTACAGATAATCCCCAAGGTGAAACCAGCCCCGCGTATGAAGACCGAATTCTCTCTTATGCAGTTTCTCAAACCTTTGTGCTACTTGAAGTTAAGGAAGCTGACACCGGGATCTACAGATTAATTGTGACTAATGACAGTATCACCTTAAAACATGTGGAACTCTCAGTTTTCAGTAAGTACAGTAAATCTGCCTATTTGATTATTTGTTGAGTAAGATCTGCCCCTTTACCTCTCCTCCTGTCCTGAAGTAGTTTGCTATACAGGAATATAATTCCAACAAAGAGGTATCATAGAAACTAGGAGCAGGAGTAGGCCATTCGGCCCTTCCAGCCTGCTCCACCATTCATTATGATCATGGCTGATCATCCAACTCAATAGCCTGCTCCTGCTTTCTCCCCATATCCTTTGATCCCTTTCACCCCAAGAGCTATATCTAACTCCTTCTTCAAAACATACAATGTTTTGGCCTCAACTACTTTGTGGTAGCGAATTCCACAGGCTCACCACTCTCTGGGTGAAGAAATTTCTCATCTCAGTCCTAAATGGTCTACCCCATATCCTCAGACTGTGACCCCTGGTTCTGGACTCCCCCACCATCGGGAACATCCTTCCTGCACCTACCCTGTCTAGTCCTGTTAGAATTTTATAGGTTTCTATAAGGTCCCCCCTCATTCTTCTGAACTCCAGCGAATATACTCCTAACCGACTCAATCTCTCCTCATATTGTCAGTCCTGACATCCCAGGAATCAGTCGGGTAAACCTTCGCTGCCCTCCCTCTATAACAAGAACATCCTTCCTCAGATAAGACCAAAACTGCACACAATATTCCAGGTGTGGTCTCACCAAGGCCCTGCACAATTGCAGCAAGACATCCCTGTTCCTGTACTCGAATCCTCTGGCTATGAAGGCCAACATACCATTTGCCTTCTTTACCGCCTGCTGCAGCTGGATGCTTACCTTCAGTGATTGGTGTACGAGGACATCCAGGCCTCATTGCACATTCCAGTCTCTCAATAGCCATTCAGATAATAATCTGCCTTCCTGTTTTTGCTACCAAAGTGGATTACCTCACATTAATCCACATTATACTGCATCTGCCATGCATTTGCCCACTCACTCAGCTTGTCCAAATCACACTGAAGCATCTCTGCATCCTCCTCACAGCTCACCCTCCCACCCAGCTTTGTGTCATCTACAAATTTGGAGATATTACATTTAGTTCCCTCATCTAAATCATTAAATATTGTGAATAGCTGGGGTCCCAGCACCTATCCCTGCGGTACCCCACTGGTCACTGCCTGCCATTTGGAAAAGGACCTGTTTAATCCTACTGTTCCTGTCTACCAACCAGTTTTCTATCATCTCAATACACTATCTCCAGTCCCATGCGCTTTAATTTTACAAGCTAATCTCTTCTTTGTGGGACTTTTGTCAAAAGCCTTCTAAAAATCCAAATAAACGACATTCATTGGCTCCTCCTCATCAACTCTATTCGTTACATGCTTGCAAAATTCCAGATTTGTCAACAATATTTCCCTTTCATAAATCTGTTTTCCAAGTGCTCAGCTATTAAATCTTTTATAATGGACTCCAGAATTTTCCCCAGTACCAATGTCAGGCTGACTGGTCTATAATTCCCTGTTTTCTCTACCTCCCTTTTTAAATAGTTTGGTTACATTTCCTATAGATTGGAGGGTAGTTAATGATCAAGAGTCTATAGGATCTTGGAAGATGACCACCCAATGTATCCACTATTTCTAGGGCCACTTCCGTAAGTACTCTGGGATGTGGATTATCAGGCGCTGGGGATATATCGGCCTTTAATCCTATTAATTTTCCCCAGCACCATTTCCCTACTAATAATAGTAATTTCTTTCAGTTCCTCCCTCTCACTAAACCCTGTGTTCCCCAACATTTCTGGTATGTTGTTAGTGTCCTCCTTTGTGAAGACAGAACCAAAGTATGTATTTAGTTGGTCAGCCATTTCTTTGTTCCCCATTATAAATTCCCCTGTTTCTGACTGTAAGGGACCTACATTTGTCTTCACCAATCTTTTTCTCTTCACATACCTATAGAAACTTTTACAGTCAGTTTTTATGTTCCCTGCAAGCTTACTCTTGTACTCTCTTTTCCCCTTCTTAATCAATCCCTTGGTCCTCCTTTGCTGAATTCTAAACTGCTCCCAATCCTCAGGTCTGTTGTTTTTTTCTGGCCAATTTGTGTGCCTGTTCCTTGTATCTAATACTAACTCTAATTTCCCTTGTAAGCAATGGTTTGGCCACCTTTCCTGTTTTACTTTTGCACCAGACAGGAATAAACAATTCAAAAACAGAATGACCTGGAAAAACTCAGCAGGTCTGGCAGCATCGGCGGAGAAGAAAAGAGTTGACGTTTCGAGTCCTCATGACCCTTCGACAGAACTTGAGTTTGAGTCCAAGAAAGAGTTGAAATTTAAGCTGGTTTAAGGTGTGTGTGTGGGGGGCGGAGAGACAGAGAGAGAAGTGGAGGGGGGTGTGGTTGTAGGGACAAACAAGCAGTGATAGAAGCAGATCATCAAAAGATGTCAACAACAATAGAACAAAAGAACACATAGGTGTTAAAGTTGGTGATATTATCTAAATGAATGTGCTAATTAAGAATGGATGGTAGGGCACTCAAGGTACAGCTCTAGTGGGAGTGGGGAGAGCATAAAAGATTTTAAAATATGTAAAAATAATGGAAATAGGTAGGAAAAGAAAAATCTATATAATTTATTGGGAAAAAAAAGGAAGGGGGAAACAGAAAGGGGGTGGGGATGGGGGAGGGAGCTCACGACCTAAAGTTGTTGAATTCAATATTCAGTCCGGAAGGCTGTAAGGTGCCTAGTCGGAAGATGAGGTGCTGTTCCTCCAGTTTGCGTTGGGCTTCACTGGAACAATGCAGCAAGCCAAGGACAGACATGTGGGCAAGAGAGCAGGGTGGAGTGTTAAAATGGCAAGCGACAGGGAGGTTTGGGTCATTCTTGCGGACAGACCGCAGGTGTTCTGCAAAGCAGTCGCCCAGTTTACGTTTGGTCTCTCCAATGTAGCGGAGACCACACAGGGAGCAACGAATGGAGTAGACTAAGTTGGGGGAAATGCAAGTGAAATGCTGCTTCACTTGAAAGGAGTACATCGATGATTACTTCGGTGCTGCTTCATGCTCTCGTCGGGACTTAGAAAAATTTATTAATTTTGCTTCCAATCTCCACCCCTCCATCGTTTTCATGTGGTCCATCTCTGACACTTCCCTTCCCTTCCTTGACCTCTCTGTCTCAATCTCTGGTGATAGACTGCCCACCAATATCCATTACAAACCCACCGACTCCCACAGCTACCTCGACTACAGCTCCTCACACCCCGCTTCCTGTAAGGACTCCATCCCATTCTCTCAGATCCTTCGCCTCCGTCGCATCTGTTCCGATGATGCTACCTTCAAAAACAGTTCCTCTGACATGTCCTCCTTCTTCCTTAACCGAGGTTTTCCACCCACAGTCGTTGACAGGGCCCTCAACCGTGTCCGGCCCATCTCCCGCGCATCCGCCCTCATGCCTTCTCCTCCCTCCCAGAAACATGATAGGGTCCCCCTTGTCCTCACTTATCACCCCACCAGCCTCCGCATTCAAAGGATCATCCTCCGCCATTTCCGCCAACTCCAGCATGATGCCACCACCAAACACATCTTCCCTTCACCCCCCTTATCGGCATTCCGTAGGGATCGCTCCCTCCGGGACACCCTGGTCCACTCCTCCATCACCCCCTACTCCTCAAGCCCCTCCTATGGCACCACCCCATGCCCACGCAAAAGATGTAACACCTGCCCCTTCACTTCCTCTCTCCTCACCGTCCAAGGGCCCAAACACTCCTTTCAAGTGAAGCAGCATTTCACTTGCATTTCCCCCAACTTAGTCTACTGCATTCGTTGCTCCCAATGTGGTCTCCTCTACATTGGAGAGACCAAACGTAAACTGGGCGACCGCTTTGCAGAACACCTGCGGTCTGTCCGCAAGAATGACCCAGACCTCCCTGTCGCTTGCCATTTTAACACTCCACCCTGCTCTCTTGCCCACATGTCTGTCCTTGGCTTGCTGCATTGTTCCAGTGAAGCCCAACGCAAACTGGAGGAACAACACCTCATCTTCCGACTAGGCACTTTACAGCCTTCCGGACTGAATATTGAATTCAACAACTTTAGGTCGTGAGCTCCCTCCCCCATCCCCACCCCCTTTCTGTTTCCCCCTTCCTTTTTTTTCCAATAAATTATATAGATTTTTCTTTTCCTACCTATTTCCATTATTTTTAAATATTTTAAAATCTTTTATGCTCCCCCCACCCCCACTAGAGCTGTACCTTGAGTGCCCTACCATCCATTCTTAATTAGCACATTCGTTTAGATAATATCACCAACTTTAACTTTAACACCTATGTGTTCTTTTGTACCATTGTCACTGACATCTTTTGATGATCTGCTTCTATCACTGCTTGTTTGTCTACACAAGCACCTCTCTCTCTCTCTCTCCGCCCCCCACACACACACCTTAAACCAGCTTATATTTCAACTCTTTCTTGGACTCGAAATCAAGTTCTGTCGAAGGGTCATGAGGACTCGAAATGTCAACTCTTTTCTTCTCCGCCGATGCTGCCAGACCTGCTGAGTTTTTCCAGGTAATTCTGTTTTTGTTTTGGATTTCCAGCATCCGCAGTTTTTCTGTTTTTATTATTATTATTATTAGGAATAAACAATTGTTACAGTTCACCCATGCGCTCTTTGAATGTTTGCCATTGCCTATCCACCATCATCCCTTTAAGTAACGTTTCCTGATCCATCATAGCCAACTCGCGCCTCATACCATCGTAATTTCCTTTATTAAGATTCAGGACCCTAGTCTCAGAATTAACTACTTCACTCTCCATCCTGATGAAGAATTCTATCATATTATGGTCACTCATCCCCAAGGGGCCTCGCACAACTAGATTGCCAATTATTCCGTTCTCATTACACAATACCCAGTCTAGGATGGCCTGTTCTCTTGTTGGTTCCTCAACATATTGGTCCAGAAAACCATCCCGTGTACACTCCAGGAATACCTCCTGTAGGGTATTGTTACTAATTTGATTTGCCCAATCTATATGCAGATTAAAGTCACCTATAATTACAGATGTTCCTTTATTACATGTGTCTCCAATTTCCTGTTTAATGCTATTCCCAACATCACCACTACAGTTTGGGGGTCTATACACAACCCCCACTAATGTTTTTTTACTCCTTATTGTTTCTCAGCTCTACCCATACAGATTCCACATCGTCGGAGCTAATATCTTTCCTCACTATTGTTAATTTCCTCTTTAACCAGCAATGCAACTCCACTGCCTCTTCCTTCACCTGTCTCCACAAATACCCCCTTCACTGTCTCTAAATTGTCAGATTTCATATCCAGCATCCAGTCCTGGATGAGCAGAAACTTCCTCCAATTAAATATTGGGAAGACTAAAGCCATTGTCTTCAGTCCTCATTATAAACTCTGCTCCTTCACCACCCGCTCCATCCCTCTCCCCCAGCAACTGAGGCTGAAGCAGCCGGATCACAAACAGTGTCATACCTGACCCTGAGATGAGTTTTCAGTCACACATCTGCACCATCACCATCGCCTACTTCCTAGGTGAGATCACCTGACTCTGTCCTTGTCTCAGCTCATCTGCTGTTGGAACCCTCATCTATGCCTTTGTTACCTCCAGGCACGACTATACTGATACACTCCTTGTCAGCGTCCCACATCCTATCTCTCCATAAACTTGAGATCATTCGAAGCTTTGCTGTCCATATCCTAACTCATGCCATTTCTCATTTACCCATCACCCTCTCCTTTGATTTTAAAATGCTTATCCTTATTTTCAATTCCTTCCAATGACTCTGCCCCATCCCTATCTCTGTAATCTCCTCCAGCCCTTCATCCCTCCAAGATAACTACCCTCCTCTAATTCTGGCCTCTTGAGCATTGCCGCTTTTAATCACTTCAGCATTGGCGGCCGTGCCCTCAGCTGCCTGGGCTGTAAGCTCTGGAATTTCCTTCCCATCTCTGCCCCTTTCCTCCTTTTTAAGTCATTCCACGTAACCTTCCTCTTTTTAATTAAACTTCCGGTCATCAAATCTAATTTCCATTAATGTAGGTCACTGTCATATTTTGTTTTGTGTCTGTGAAATGTCTTGGGATGTTTCATTACGTTTAAAGATGTGATATAAGTCCAGTTGTTCTTGTTGTATACTGAGTAATGGCAGGTAGTTCATCATAGGGACCATAACTTCCCAGCAATTTCACACAATAGCCATCAGTTGTAGCAATCGTTAGTTTTTTTATCTCTAAACATAGGGTATTGAGGAAAATTGCAGATTTTCTTGTTCCCTCTGCTGCAGGATTTTTTGGTGGGTTTATTAAATGATTAAAACATTGTAATTCTATTAACCAATTCACCATCAATTCCTTTAAGTTCAAGCAAGACACAGATGGTGAGTTAAAGGGAAAGTCCCTATTGACAGTGTTATGATCCTGGCCCAGACAGCCAAGGCTTTGGTGTGATTTAGTGAGGGATCAATAATGCTTTGTTTAAAGTAGACAAAGTTTGAGATTCAAGACTTTTGCTGCAGAATAAAAATCAATAAGATTCTACAGTTTTTGAACAAACAAAAATAAACTCTCCAAGCTCAGAAAGATGTAGATTAAACAAACAGTTTCCAACCTTCTCCTGTCCCATTGAGGAACATGTGCATTAACAGGCAAACACTGGTCAAACTCACCACACTAACAACAAAAAGACACACTGCCCGTCGGGGAAGGAAATCTGCTGTCCTTACCTGGTCTGGCCGACATGTGATTGACGCTTAAATGTCCTTTGAAATGGCCCTAGCGAGCCACTCAGTTCTGTCCCCCTTACCTATATGTGACTCCAGACCCACAGCAATGTGGTTGACTCTGAAGTGTCCGAGCCGGACACTCAGTTGTAACAAACTGCTACAAAGTTACAAAAAAAGGAATGAAACTGGACAGTTCACCGAGCATTGCCCCAGGCACCGAGAACAACAATGGCAAACTGAGCCTATCGATCCTGCAAAGTCCTCCTTAAAAACAGCAGGGGGCTAGTGCCAGAACTGGGAGAGCTGCCTAATAGGCGAGTCAAGCAACAGCCTGACATAGTCATCCTCATGGAATCATACCTTACAGATAATGTCCCAGACACCACCATCCCTGGGTTTGTCCTGTACCATGGGCAGGACAGACCCAGCAGAGGTGATAACACAGTAGTATACAGTCAGGTGAGAGTTGCCCTGGGAGTCCTCTGTGTCAATTCTGGACCTCATGAAGACTCATGGTATCAGGTCAAACATGAACAAAGAAACCTCCTGCTGATAACCACGTACCACCCCCACTCAACTGATGAATCAGTTCTCCTCCATGTTGAACATCTCTTGGGAGGAAGCACTGAGAGTGACAAGGATGCAGAATGTACTCTGGGTGGGGGACTTCAATGTCTAGCACCAAGAGTGGCTCGGTGGCACTAGTACTGACTGAGCTGGCCGAGTCCTAAAGGACTGAGCTGGCCAGACTGGGTCTGCGGCAGGTAGTGAGGGAAAAACATACTTGACCTCATCCTCACTAACCTGTCTGCTGCAGACACATCTGTCCATGACAGTATCAGTAGGAGTGATCGCCACACAGTCATTGTGGAGATGTAGTCCCACCTTCACATTGAGGATACCCCCATCATGTTGTGTGACACTACCACCCTGCTAAATGGGTTAGCTTTCACACAGATCTAGCAACTCCAGACTAGGCATCCATGAGGTGCTGTGGGCCATCAGCAGCAGCAGAATTGTACTCGAACACAATCTGTAACCTCATGGCCCAGCATATCCCCCACTCTACCATTACCATCAAGTCAGGGGATCAACCCTGGTTCAGTGAAGAGTGCAGGAGGACATATCAGGAGCAGCACCAGGCATACCTAAAAATGAGGTGTCAACCTGGTGAAGCTATAACACAGGACTACTTGTGTGTCAAACAGCATAAGCAGCAAGTGATAGACAGAGCTAAGCGATCCCACAGCCAATGGATCAGATCTGAAGTCTGCAGTCCTGCCACATCCAGTTGTGAATGGTGGTGGATAATTGAACATCTCACTGGAGGAGGAGGCTCCACAAATATCCCCCTCCTCAATGATGGAGGAGCCCAGCACATCAGTGCAACAGATAAGGCTGAAGCAATTGCTACAATCTTCAGCCAGAAGTGCCGAGTGGATGATTCATCTCAGCCTCCTCCAGAGGTCCCCAGCATCACAGATTCCGGTCTTCAGCCAATTCAATTCACTCCATGTGATATCAAGAAACAGCTGAAGGAACTGGATACTGCAAAGACTATGGGGTCTGACAATATTCCAGCAATAGTACTGAAGACTTGTGTTCCAGAACCGGCCGTGCCCCCAGCCAAGCTGTTCCAGTACAGCTACAACACTGGCATCTACCTGGCTATGTGGAAAATTGCCCAGGTATGTCCTGTACACAAAAAGCAGGACAAATCCAACCCGGACAATTACTGCCCATCAGTCTACTCTCCATCATCAGTAAAGTAATGGAAGGGGTCACCAACAGAGCTATCAAGCGACACTTGCTTAACAATAACCTGCTCACTGATGCTCAGTTTGGGTTCCGCCAGGGCCACTCAATCCTGACCCCATTACAGCCTTCACAGAATCACAGTGCAGAAGACGCCCTTCGGCCCATCAAGTCTACACCGACACATGAGAAACACCTGACCTACCTACCTAATCCCATTTACCAGCACTTGGCACATCATAACATTCAAGGTATGGGCCAAGTGCTCATCCAGGTACTTTTTTTAAAGGATATGAGGCAACCCGCCTCCACCACCCTCCCAGGCAGCGCATTCCAGACTGTCACCACCCTCTGAAGGATTGTTCCTCACATCCTCACCACCCCCCCGCCCCAAACCTCCTGCCCCTCATCTTGAACTTGTGTCCCCTTGTGACTGACCCTTCAACTAAGGGCAACAGCTGCTCCCTATCCACCCTGTCCATGCCCCTCATAATCTTGTACACCTCGATCAGGTTGGCCCTCAGTCTTCTCTGCTCCAGCGAAAACAACCCAAGTCTATCCAACCTCTCTTCATAACTTAAATGTTTCATCCCAGGCAACTTCCTGGTGAATCTCCTCTGCACCCCCTCCAGTACAATCACATCCTTCCTATAATGTAGCAACCAGAACTGCACACACTACTCCAGCTGTGGCCTCACCAAGGTTCTATACAACTCCAACATGACCTCCCTACTTTTCTAATCAATGCCTCGATTGATAAAGGCAAGTGTCCCATATGCCTTTCTCACCACCCCACTAACATGCCCCTCATTCAGAGATCTATGGACACACACGCCAAGGTCCCTTTGTTCCTCAGAACCTCCTAGCGCCATGCTGTTCATTTAATACTTGCTTGTCAAATTACTCCTTCCAAAGTGTATCATCTCACACTTTTCAGGGTTAAATCTGATCTGCCACTTATCTGCCCATTTGACCATCCCGTCTATATCTTCCTGTAGCCCAAGACACTCAACCTCACTGTTAACCACCTGGCCAATCTTTGTGTCATCCAGAAACTTACTAATTCTACCCCCGACATAATCATCTATGTTGTTTATATAAATGACAAATAATAGGGGACCCAGCACAGATCCCTGTGGTACACCACTGGACACTGGCTTCTAGTCATTAAAGCCTCCTTCTGTCATCACCCTCTGTCTCCTACAACTAAGCCAATTTTGAATCCACCTTATCAAATAACCCTGTATCCCATGTGCATTTGCCTTCTTTATAAGTCTCCCATGTGGGACCTTGTCAAAGGCTTTGCTGAAATCCATATAAACTACACCAACTGCACTACCCTCATCTACACACCTGGTCACCTCCTCAAAAAATTCAATCAAATTCGTTAGGCATGACCTCCCTCTGACAAAGCCATGCTGACTATCCCTGATCAAACCTTGCCTCTCCAAGTGGAGATAGATTCTCTCCTTCAGTTTTTCTCCAATAGTTTCCCTACCACTGACGTGAGACTCACTGGCCTGTAGTTCCCTGGCTTATCTCTACAATCCTTCTTAAACAGTGGAACATTAGCTGTTCTCCAGTCCTCTGACACCTCCCCCGTGGCCAGAGAGGAATTAAAAATTTGGGTCAGAGCCCCTGTGATCTCCTCCCTTGCCTCCCTCAGCAGTCTGGGACACAAATCATCCGGACCTGGAGATTTGTCCACTTTTAAGCCTGCCTGTAACTCCCGATATCAGTTTGCTGAAGAACTTCGCAGTCTCTCTCTCTCTGAGTTCGATACCTTCATCCTCATTTTCTTGGGTGAAGACAGATGTGAAATATTCATTCAACACTCTAGCGAAGTCCTCTGGCTCCACCCATAGATTGCCCCCCCTCTTTCCCTGTTTGTGGTCACTACCACTATAATGCTCCCCTAGCACCACCACCTCAGCCACCTGCCCGGCTTCATTCCCCAGAATTAGGTCCAGCAATGCGCCGTTCCTTGTTGGACCCTCTACATATTGGCTTTAAAAAGTCCTCCTGTACACATTACAAGAAATCACTCCACCCAATTCCTTAACACTGTTTATCCCAAGTAATGTTGGGAAAGTTGAAATCACCTAATAGAATTACCCTATTGTTCTTACACACCTCTGCAAATTGAACACATATTTGCTCCTCAATTTCCTGCTGACTATCTGGGGGGTCTATAATAAACACCTAACAATGTGGCTACCCCTTTTTTATTACTAAGCTCTACCCACAAAGCTTCATTCAATGCCCCCTCCAAGATATCATCTCTCCTTACTGCAGTAACTGACCCCTTAACTAATTATACAACGCCTCCTCCTCTTTTACCCCATCCCCTGTCTCATCTGAAGATTCTATATCCTGGAATGTTGAGCTGCCAATCCTGTTCCTCCCTCAACCATGTCTCAGTGATGGCCGCTTTATCACAATTCCACGTGTCAATCCTCCCCCTTAACCCATCCGTTTTACCTGTAATACTCCTGGCATTAAAGTAGAGGCTATACAGCCTTGCCTTACTCCCTTGAAGCTTATTGCAGCTGTACTCCCTCTGACTTGATTGTTTTACTGTATTATGATGTGTCCCTATTCTGCTAACATTCTGTGTCCCCTCCCTCTGCTGAATTAGTTTAAACTCCTCCCAACAGCACTAGCAAACCCGCCTGCAAGAATGTTAGTCCAGCTCTGGTTCAGATGTAGACTGTCCCCCTTGTACAGGTCCCACCTTCCCCAGAAACAGTCCCAGTGATTCAGGAATCTAAAACCCTCCCTCCTGCACCAACTCTTAAGCCATGTTCTCATCTGCACTGCTTTCCTATTTCTGAGCTTGCTAGCATATGGCACTGCGAGTAATCCAGAGATTACAACCTGAGAGGTCTTGTTTTTTAGTCTACTGCTTAACTCCCTGAATTCTTGATGCAAGACCTCATCCCTCTTTCTACCTATGTCATTGGTACAAACATGTACCATGACCTCTGCCTTATCACCCTCCCTCTTCAGGATGCCCTGCAGCCATTCAGTGACGTCCCAGACCCTGGCACCAGGGAGGCAACACCATCTTGGAGTCACATAGACGCTACTGTGGCCGTCAATCTGTTCCCCTGTCTGTAGAATCCCCTATTACTATTGCTCTTCTTCCCCTCCTGTACAGACAGGCTGCTTGTGGTGCCAGAAGCTTGGCTCTGTCCACACTCCCTGGAGGAACCAGCAGCCTCATCAGCCTCCAAAATGGAATACCTATTTGCGAGCAGGACTCTAGGAGACTCTTGAACAACCTGCCTGTTTCTCCTGGACTGCCTGTTGATCACTCATTCCCTTCCTTCCTCAAGTCCTTTCATCTGATGTGTGACCACTTCTCTAAACGTGCTATCCACAATGCTCTCAGACTCGCAGATGCTCCACAGTGTCCCCAGCTCTGAACCCCGAGCTTCTAGGAGCTGCGGCTGGACATACTTCCTGCACACGTGCTGTTCCTGGGCACTGGAAATGTCCCCGGCTTCCCACGTGAAGCACGAGGAGCACACCACGGCTTTGAGCTCTCCTGCCATGACTTATCCATTTAAATTAAACCTTTTAAATCAATTACTCTAGGGCCCTTCTTTCCTGATCCACGTTACGACAGAATATATAAACTATAAACCACAAAAAGATCTTAAACTATAAGCAATTAAAGTAGTAAATACTTACCCTGAACTTACCCACTACTTTTCAGTCATTTATCTCCGTTGAAGCCTCTACTGCTGCAGCAGGGCAAGACCACTCTCTGAATATTTAAGATGCTGGATAGCAAAGAAAAAATGCAAAGAACCCCTCTTTCCCTCTGCACCAAATTGCCAATACCTGCACTCACTCTGGCTGTGTCTCACTCAGGATGAGCTCTCTCCCATGTTCATGTGCAAGCTCACTGGTTGAAACATGGATAAGAGAGCTGAACTGCCAAGGTGAGGGAAGAGTGACTGCCCTTAACATCAAGGCTGCATTTGACCGAATGTGGCATCAAGGATCCCGAGCAAAACTGGAGTCAATGGGAATCAGGAGGAAAACTTTCTGCTGGTTGGAATTATACCTAGCACAAAGGGAGATGGTTGTGGTTGTTGGAGGTCAGTTATCTCAGCTCTGGGACATCAGAGGAGTTCTTCAAAGCCTGTCCACTATGTACAATGCACAAGTCAGGAGTGAGATGGAATACTCCCCACTTGCCTGGATGAGTGCAGCTCCCACAACACTCAAGAAGCTCAACACCATCCAAGACAAAGCAGCCCCGCTTGATTGGCACCCCATCCACACACATTCACTCCCTCCACCACCGACACACAGTAGCAGCAGTGTGTGTACCATCTACAAGATGCACTGCAGAAATTCACCAAGGCTCCTTAGACAGCACCTTCCAAACCCACGACCACTACCATCTAGAAGGACAAGGGCAGCAGATAGATGGGAACACCACCACCTGGAAGTTTCCCTCCAAGCCATTCACCATTCTGACTTGGAAATATATCACCGTTCCTTCACTGTTAGTGGGTCAAAATCCTGAAACCCCATTTCTAACAGCACTGCGGGTGTATCTACACCACACGGACTGTAGCGGTTCAAGAAGGCAGCTCACGACAACCTTCTCAAGAGCACTTAGAGATCGGTAATAAATACTGGCCCAGCCAGCAAAGCCCATATCCTGTGAATGAATAAAAAAGAGACGGAATCAACAATTCCTCAGCAACTCACCCACACATCGATATATACTGTGTATATACAGTGTATTATGTGTATATACTGTGTATATACTGTGTATTATGTGTATATACTGTGTATATACTGTGTATATACTGTGTATTATGTGTATATACTGTGTATTATGTGTATATACTGTGTATTATGTGTATATACTGTGTATATACTGTGTATTATGTGTATATACTGTGTATATACTGTGTATTATGTGTATATACTGTGTATATACTGTATTATGTGTATATACTGTGTATATACTGTATTATGTGTATATACTGTGTATATACTGTGTATATACTGTGTATTATGTGTATATACTGTGTAAATACTGTGTATATACTGTGTATTATGTGTATATACTGTGTATATACTGTGTATTATGTGTATATACTGTGTATATACTGTGTATTATGTGTATATACTGTGTATATACTGGGTATATACTGGGTATATACTGGGTATATACTGTGTATTATGTGTATATACTGTGTATATACTGTGTATTATGTGTATATACTGTGTATATACTGTGTATTATGTGTATATACTGTGTATATACTGTGTACATACTGTGTATTATGTGTATATACTGTGTATATACTGTGTATATACTGTGTATATACACTGGGTATATACTGTGTATATACTGGGTATATACTGTGTATTTACTGTGTATATACTGTGTATATACTGGGTATATACTGTGTATATACTGTGTATTATGTGTATATACTGTGTATATACTGGGTATATACTGTGTATATACTGTGTATATACTGTATTATGTGTATATACTGTGTATATACTGTGTATTATGTGTATATACTGTGTATTATGTGTATATACTGTGCATATACTGTGTATTATGTGTATATACTGTGTATATACTGGGTATATACTGTGTATATACTGTGTATATACTGTGCATTATGTGGATGCTTGTGAACAACAACAGCCTTAGCTGCTGTAAGTGTCTGCACCTTGTGGAACATTGGCTCAGAGTTGATGAGCTGGAGGCCAAACTACCAACACTGCGACACTTCAGGAAAGGCAAGAGCTACCTGGACACTTTTTTCCAGAAGGTAGTCACAGCCCTTAGGGTAGGGTCTTCTGCTTTTCTCAGTGGTCAGGGACAGGACGTTGTGATTGTGAGGGAGGCAGATAAGGGGATTGAGAAGGTAGAAGTGCAGTGGGTCTTGGCCCTTGCAGTTGTTCAATAGATTCGAGGTTCTTGCAGTTAGTATGACTGAGAGAGGGGCTGCTGGGTGGATGAGCAATTTGACCATGAAACATTAAACCATTCAAGTAGGGACAGTAAGTAGGAATGTTGTGGTGGTAGAGGACAGTATAGTCAGGGATATAGACACAGTTCTCTAGAACAGGGTGAGAGTCTAGATGGCTGTGGTGCCTGCCTGGTGCCAGGGTTCAGGACCTCTGCTCAGGCTTAAGAGGAACTTGCAGTAGGAGGGGGTGGATCCAGGTGTCATGTTCCATGTGGATGCCAGGGACATAGATTGGATAAAGAAAAGCTTGGGGATTATGAGCATCTAGGGGCTATATTGAAAGGCAAAACTTCAAGAGTAATAATCTGTGGGTTATTACCTGAGCCTCAAGCAAATTGGCGTTTGATGAATGTGCAGCTCAAAGAGCGGTGTGGGAGAAGTGGGTTTTGATTGATGGGACAGTGGTATCACTACTGGGTAAAGTGGGAGCTGTGCCATTGGGACAGGCTTCACCTGAACAATGCTGGGACCAGTGTTCTGGTGAGTCATATAACTAAGATGGTAGATAGGGTTTTAAACTAAATAGTGGGGGGAAGAGATCATATGAGGGGAGATGTGGTAACTTTCAGGGACCAACAAGGGTAATAGAGCAGAGTAGTGATTTGGGTAAAGATAACGGGAGTGTAGCAGGAAGGGACAGAGAGGACAAACTTAAGAGTGCACCAGCAGATAAGGCTAGAGATTGAAAAAATGCCAAAAAAAGGCAGCGTTAAATGCTCTGTATATGAATGCACAAAGCATTCATAACAACATGGATAAGTTGTTAGCAGAAATAGAAATAAACATGTAAGACCTGATAGCCATTACAGAGACATGGTTGCAAGATGACCAAGGCTGGGAGCTGAATATTGTTGGGTTCCTACAACATGAAAATAAACCCCACACTATATGTTCAAAACTGTTCATATTGCTATTTTTAAAAAAAGCTTCCTGCTAAACCAAAAAAAGTCTGCTACAAGTCACATGACTACAGGGCTGATCCTTTTTTCTTGGAGCTACCAGCAGGAGTTACAAGAGCAAAACAATTCTTTTTGTCAGTCTGTGGAATCCCATGCTTTATTGTACAGACCCCTTGTAAGCACAAAACCAGGAGACTTCACATCCAAACTCATTATGCCTGCAGACATGCTAACAGACTCATCTCACACTTGGGACTGTCCACGTCCATTTCAAAAGAGGACCATTGAGGGGACTAAGGGACATCATTTGCAATAGATAAGCTCACCCAGCCAGAATCTGATGGTCTGCCTAGATAATGGCTTCCCAACATCAGACGCTCAATATAGACTCATAGATGTCTGCAGCCCAGAAGGAGCCTATTCAGCCTATCGTGTCCATGCCGTTCAACAAAGATCTGACTACGCTAATCCCATTTCCTACAAATGGTAAACCTTTCAACAGCTAATGACTGGAAATTATCAGTCCTGGAATCAAAGTCCGTCTCAAACACTGGAGAAACATCCCTTTTGAAGTAGTTGTGGAGAAAGTAGATCACATGACTTGTGGCTATTTTGAAATCACTATGCCTTTCAGAGCTGAGAAATCTTCGGTCTGCTGTTTAACATCGATCTGATGAACCCCTCCAAGAAGCAGAACTCCAGGCAGAACAATCTGGCTCACTAATGTCCTTTAGGGAAGGAAATCTGCCATCTTTACCTGGTCTGACCTACATGTGACTCCAGACCCACAGCAATGTGGTTGACTCTCAAATGCCCTCTAAACAAGGCCAGTTGGGAATGGGCAATAAACGATGTCCTTGCCAGCAATGCCCACGTCCCATGAACAAGTACAGAAAATGGCCTGCTCCTTGACACCTGTCTCTGCTGGAAGATTTCTGACCCAGCCTGTGTATACCTACTTCATCTTTCAGTCTCAGCACCAACTGAAAAGCAAATTCTACAAATCTGGCCTTCAGCCAACTAAACTTAAAGAATTCCCCATTCGAATCTGAACTCTGCAAATCATGTGAACTAATATCCATTTCTGTGGTTCTTGTTCTGTTACAATGCAGTTGTAAAACTTTTTTTCTTTTCTCCTCTCCCCCCCTCCCCCTTTACTGTGTGTGTGTGTGTGTGTGTGTGTGTGTGTGTGTGTGTGTGTGCGTGTGTGTGTGTGTGTGTGTGTGTAGTGGAATTTTAAGTTATGAACGTTCCTCCCACGGGTTTTGAATGTGAAATAAACTGTCCTTCTGAGTTAATCATACCATGTTCTGTCGAAGGGTCATGAGGACTCGAAACGTCAACTCTTTTCTTCTCCGCCGATGCTGCCAGACCTGCTGAGTTTTTCCAGGTAATTCTGTTTTTGTTTTGGATTTCCAGCATCCGCAGTTTTTTGTTTTTATACCATGTATTTGCTGCAGGTTATTAGTAAAAACACCTTCTGCTTAAGGATAGTTGGTGAGAGGAAAACAGTGTTGTTTGCCTGTCTCTCTCCCATTTGTAACATTATAGTATGCTATTTGACATTATGAAAAGACACATAGCTCGGAAAAGGTGGTGTGGCAGCTCTGTTAATTAAGGATGACATTAGTACAGTAGTGAGAGAAGATCTTAGCTTGAAAGAGAAAGATGTAGAATCAGTTTGGTAGAGATAAGGAATAGCAAACATCATTTGACAGAGTAGTTTATAATTCTGCCTAATAGTAATTACACTGTAGGACATGGTATCCAGAAAGTAATAAGTGGGTCTTGTAAGAAAGTTACCATAATAATCATGGGTGACTTCAATCTATGCATAGTTTGGGCAAATCAGATTGGCAAAGGTAGCCTGGAAAATGAGTTCATAGGGTGTATTTGGGACAATTTCTTAGAGTAGTAATATTCTAAGGCCAACCAGAAAGCAGGTTATTCTAGATGTGGTAAAGTGCAATGAGATAAGATTAATCAGTAACCTACATTAATGTAGTTTTTAGGTGATAGCAATTATAACATGATAGAATTTCATGTTCAGTTTTAAGGGAAGAGGTGTGGATCTAAGACTAATGTTTTGAACCTGAAAGAAAGGTAATTATAAGGATATGATGGCAGCGTTAGACTGATTAAACAAGGTTAAAAGGTAAGACAGTAGAGATGCAGTGGCAGATTTATAAGTAAGTATTTAATAACTCTCAGCAAAAAGAAAGACTCTAGGAGAAAGATACATCATCTGTGGCTGGGTAAAGAAATTAAGGACAGTATCAAAATGAAAGAAGCACTGCACAAATCTGTGAAGATTATCGTAGGTCAGAAGATTGGATAGATTTTAAGAACCAGCAAAAAATGACTAAAATAATAAAGAGGAAGAAATGAGAGTGTGAGAGAAAGCTATCCAGAAATATAAAAATTATTACTGAGTTTCAGCAAGCACTTAAAGAAAAAACGAGTAATTAAAGTGAGTGTTGGTCCTCCGGAGAGTGGGCCTTGGCCATTATTAATGGAAACAAGGAAATGGCAGAGGCATTGAACAGGAATTTTGTGTCAGCCTTCACTATAGAAGGCTCAGAAAACTTCCCACACATACTTGAAATTCAAGAAGTGAAAGAGTGGAAGGAACTTAAAATAGCCACCATTACCATGGAAAAGGTATTGGGAAAACTATAAGACCTAAAGAGTGACAATTCCCCAGGACTTGATGGCCTGCATCCCAGGCTGTTAAAATAAGTGACTGCAGAGGTCGCAAAGGCATTGGTTTCAATTTTCCCCCAAATCCCTTAGATCGTGGAAAGTTCCCAGCATATTGGAAAATAGAATAGTGTAACCCTTTTATTCAAGAAAGGAGTGTTATGATGCAGCAGGTGGTATTTGTCAAGTTGACCAAATCCACAAGAGAAACTTGGCCAAGCTATCACAACAATTTTGTAATTTGTATTTATTATGAGAAGCTTTGTGCACTGAAGTCAGAAGTAAAGAGTCCACGACCATCTTTAGAGATTTTAATGATTAAATTAAAATATTTATAAACAAAAGTTAACCAAAGTGCTCAGTGAGCTTACACACGAGCACGGGAGAGACCTCATCCTGAGGGAGACACAACCAGAGTGTGGGTATTAGCAGTTTGGTGCGCAGTGGGAATTCGGTGCAGAGGAGAAGGATGGCTCTTTGCATTTTTTCTTTGCTATCCAACTATTTAAATCTTCAGAGAGTGGCCGTGCCCTGCCACAGCAGTAGAGGCTACAAGGGAGAGAAATGACTGGTAAGTAGTGGGTAAGGTCGGGTAAGTATTTACTACTTTTATCACTTATAGTTTAATGTTTTTTTGTGGTTTATAGTTTGTATATTTTGTCGTAACGAGGATCAGGAAAGAAGGGCCCTAGAGTAATTGATTTAAAAGGTTTAATTTAAAGGGATAGGTCATGGCAGGAGAGCTCAAAGCCGTGGTGTTCTCCTCGTGCTCCATGTGGGAAGCCGGGGACATTTCCAGTACCCGGGACCAGCATGTGTGCAGGAAGTGTGTCCAGCTGCAGCTCCTGGAAGCTGGGGTTTCAGAGCTGGGGACACTGTGGAGCATCCGCAAGTCTGAGAGCATCGTGGATAGCACGTTTAGAGAGGTGGTCACACAGCAAATGAAGGGACTTGAAGGAAGGGAATGAGTGACCACCAGGCCACCCAAGAGAAGCAGGCAGGTAGTTCAGGAGTCCCCTGGGGTCCTGCTCGCAAATCGGTATTCCATTTTGGAGGCAGATGAAGGCGCTGGTTCCTCCAGAGAGTGTGGACAGAGCCAAGATTCTGGCACCACAAGCAGCCTGTATGTACAGGAGGGGAGGAAGAGCAATAGTGATAGAGGATTCTATAGTCAGGGGAACAGATAGGCACTACTGTGGCCGTCAACATGACTCCAGGATGGTGTGTTGCCTCCCTGGTGCCAGGGTCTGGGATGTAACTGAACGGCTGCAGGGCATCCTGAAGGGGGAGGGTGATAAGGCAGAGGTCATGGTACATGTTTCTACCAATGACATAGTTAGAAAGAGGGATAAGGTCTTGCATCAAGAATTCAGGGAGTTAGGTGGTAGACTGAAAAGCAGGTTGTAATCTCTGGATTACTCGCAGTGCCATATGCTAGCGAGCACAGAAATAGGAGAATAGCACAGATGAATACGTGGCTTAAGAGTTGGTGCAGGAGGGAGGGTTTTAGATTCCTGAATCACTGGGACCGTTTCTAGGGAAGGTGGGACCTGTACAAGCGGGACGGTCTACATCTGAACCAGAGCTGGATTAACATCCTTACGGGCGGGTTTGCTAGTGCTGTTGGGAGGAGTTTAAACTAATTCAGCAGGGGGAGGGGACACAATGTTCGCAGAATAGGGACACATCATAATACAGTAAAACAATCAAGTCAGAGGGAGTACAGCTGCAATAAGCTTCAAGGGAGTAAGGCAAGGCTGTATAGCCTCTACTTTAACGCCAGGAGTGTTCCAGGTAAAATGGATGGGTTAAGGGTGAGGATTGACACGTGGAATTGTGATATTTTAGCCATCACTGAGACATGGTTGAGGGAGGGGCAGGATTGGCAGCTCAACTTTCCAGGATATAGAATCTTCAGGTGAGACAGGGGATGGGATAAAAGAGGAGGAGGCGTTGTATAATTAGTTGAGGGGTCAGTTACTGCAGTAAGGAGAGATGATATCTTGGAGGGAGCATTGAATGAAGCTTTGTGGGTAGAGCTTAGGAGTAAAAAAGGGGCAACCATGTTGTTAGGTGTTTATTAGAGACCCCCAGATAGTCAGCGGGAAATTGAGGAGCAAATATGTGCACAATTTGTGGAGGCGTGTAAGAACAATAACAATAGGGTAATTCTATTAGGTCCCACCTTCCCCAGAAACAATCCCAGTGATCCAGGAATCTAAAACCCTCCCTCCTGTACCAACGTATTCATATGCGCTATTCTCCTATTTCTGAGATTGCTAGCATGTGGCACTGGGAGTAATCCAGAGATTACAACCCCAGAGGTCTTGCTTTTCAGTCTACTGCCTAACTCCCTGAATTCTTGATGCAAGACCTCATCCCTCTTTCTACCTATGTCATTGATACCAACATGTACCATGACCTCTGCCTTCACCTTAGAACACTTGGGATTGGGGATAATCTACTGGCATGAATTAAGAATTGGTTAATGGACAGAAAACAGAGTAGGAATTAATGGGTCATTCTCAGATTGGCAGACTGTGACTAGTCAAGGGTTAGTGCTTGCATCCCAGGTATTCACAATTTATAGCAATGATTTAGATGTGGGGACCAATGTAATTTTTCCAGGTTTGTTAATTGCACAAAATTAAGTGGGAATGGGAATTGTGAGGAGAAGCCAAAGAGTCTTCAGGAGGATTTAGATAGTCTAATTGAATGGGCAATGTTCTGAGATGGTTTTTCTATCTTTGACTCTAGTCGTGATACTTGGTTAGTAGACAGATTGTAGATGTATTCTAGGATCTGCTTAACACTTATTTATGGATGCTGCTTCTAAACAGGCTGTAGAGTAGACACGCTGCTCCAAGGCATGGTATTCCAACCTCTGTCTTGAGACAGAGTGTGTAACACATGACTGACTGGTGTCAATGTCACATTTGTCATCTACATCAAAGCATATCCCATTTGTTAACCCTTTACACTACAGGCAAGAACATGGAAATTGGAATATAATGTGGGAAAGTGTGAAGCTATCCACTTTGGTAGGGAAAACAGAAATGCGGAGAATTTCTTAAATGGTGAGAGGTTGGGAAGTGTTGATGTCCAAAGGGACCTGGGTGTCCTTGTTCATAAGTCACTGAAGTTAACATGCAGGTACAGGAATTAGGAAGGTACATGTTAGCCTTTGTGTCCCCTGAGCCGTTTTTATTGAGACTCAGTGACTGTGCTTGAGTCCATACACCTCCTTATTCTCCAAGTTCAGCTTCAGACCCAGGTTCTGGATGTAGAATAATTGGTTAATAGTTATGGCAATGAGATAATGATGTGTATCATGGTGTAACAGTGACATCAGCGTTCATGTGCAAGAGACTAGGAGAAGATGGAACAGTCTGTACAAGACAGAGATGTACTTACCTAGAAGTTTAGAACATACTATAGTGTAAATAAAGGAGTTTTGAAGTAACCTCCCAGAGTTAGAACCAAGTCACTCGTAAATAGTGAGAAAACTTCCCAATCCAGAACTGGTCACAAGTTACCCAGAGAGGCATCCAAATAACATTTAAAGAGCAAACCAAATCACAAACCAGGTAGCAGCAACAGTGACACCAGTCTAACAACGGTTTGGTGCCATTGACGGAACAGCCAGAGGAAGAATCAGAGGACTTACCTTAGTGAGAGGCAGACTGAGAATTGATAGCAGTGTCAGTACTAGTCGAGCAGTCACTGCTCCTTCTGCAGCCTCGAGTTTGCAAACCTTGAAGGTCCACGAAGAGGCCAGCGTTGGGAGTAGTGGAAAAAGCCACTCCTGAGGTATCGAGCAGAATCAGGCTTGCTTGCAAAAGAGCAGAAGCATGGGTTAGTATGTTCCTGTAGGCCGTGGGGTCTGCTGGTGATGATGTCCTCCTGAAACAGCAGGTACGAGAGATATATGCAGATTTGGAAACCAACTTGAAAGCATTTGATAAATCCTTCAGCTCAAAATGAAACCTGGTAACTGAGTGGACACAATTCAGTGAGAGATCCCAGAGGCCCGTGCAATCCATTGCATTGTTCCTTACAGACCTGGACAATTCTAGCCAGTTGTTGCAGTTATTGAAAGACCAACTTATTTGTGATCACATTGTTGTCAGAGTCCACAGAGAAAAGCTGTCAGATCTTTTACAGTCAAAAGACAACCAAACACTCGAACAAATGGTTCAATACACTAGACAGGCCAAATTTAGGGAGCAAAATCAGGTCTTAATGTGTGGAAATACCAAAGCTTCGGATGAACTTGTTAGTGGTTTGGGCCCGAAGTCGACAGCCCTGCCCTGCCAAAACAGAAAGTGCGAAACCCTGCAGCAGCCATTGGAAAGTGCCCACACTGTGGGCAGAATCTTCTGGCAGGTGTGTGGGAGGCGGAGCGCACACATCAGCACTTAAAGCATCAGCGCGTGGCACCGCAATACAGCGCTATGCAGCAGGGCGCACGCCCGCCATTCAGTAAAGGCCTTGTTAAGGCCTGTAACTTGTCAATCATCGACGATTTTGCAAGGCCCGTGTGAACTTTGGCTCGGAGCACAGGCCCAACGGCCAGGTGGGTAGGTGATGGTTTTTACTAACCTCATCCAGTGGCAAGGTTTTAAAAGACTTTAATAAAGCTGTTGTTTATTTCATTAACATGTCCCATCTCGTGTGATATTTTCACATGAGGGGGGGACATGTTAATGTATTTTTTATTGTTCTGTTTTTAATATTTGCCAACCTTTCAGTGCACTCCCTGAGGCAGCGCTTTCACTCTGACAGTGGGGGAATCCCCCCCCCCCCCCCACCCCCCCTGCACAGGGAGCGCGTGGCGCCTCCCGTCGGGTGGTGGGGCCTGTTTCAGCAGCAGCGATTGGCTGTCCTCCCGCCCGCCCATCAAGGGCACCATCCTGCCCTATGTGGCTAAAAAGCAGCAAAGAAGGCCAGATTGCCCAGCAGGAGGCAGTGTTTCCAATGCAGAAAGAAAGGACACTTCAAGCAGTTCTGTAAATCAAAGTGTATAATTCAAGGAGGAAGGCAGGAGAATGGGCAGAATCTTACGTTCTCCCCTGGGAAAGGGGCGGGTGGGTGTTGGGAGACAGGGTTTGTAGGCGGGGTGAGCGTTAAATTTGTCGGATGGACTTCCTGATGGATTCCTGACCTCTCCGCAGTTATGCCCTGGTATGGGTGAGGCCCTCTGCCTTTGTCCCAATTCAGGCCTTTCAGTGGCCAATTCTTGACTATTTAAGGGCTGCTTTCTGCCCAGTCTCAACTTTCAGGCTAGCAGGAGAAGTTCAGCAGCAAGGCAATTGCCTCCCCCCTCCCTGCCTTCCTGGCCACTTGACTGACACCCCAAACCCCCAAGTCCATCTCCCCAGTCCTCACCTACCTTCCCACCCTGAGACCACCAAACCTTACATGTCCCTGGAATCCTGGGACTTGGGCTGACACCCAGTCCTGTTCACATTAGCCGGCAGCTCCCTGAGGTGGAGCTTCCTTCCTGAGGGAAGTCCTGTCTGAAGCCAGTGAATGCTCTATGGAGTGTGAAATGGCTGTGGGCCAGGGCAGCACTGGTGGGGTCTGTTCAGATGGTGGGAAGGGAAACCCCTTTCTGACATCTAAAGACTTCAGCAATGTTAGTAACAGGTCTGAAAGCATGGATTAGAGATCAAAAGTTTGAAGGCACAGTTATTAAACAAACAAGCCAACCCCTTCCCTATCTCATTCCAACTCCACCTCGTGCATTCAGGAGGCACAGAAAAGTGATAATACCACTGGAGGCTGCAAGAACTAATGAGTTTGAATATCCCAAGCCCTGGGATATGAAATGAAGACTACATCAGTTAGCTGACAGAATGGTGACCCAGTCAGCAAAACGATGAATAGCCAACAGGGACCGGAACAAGAACAGGGAAAGCACTGCATGGACTGAACCTGGGACGGGAGATGGTGCTCATAGAAATAGTTTAAGATTGCTATTAAAAAAGTTGAGATTATACCTGAGGAGATGTAAAATAACGGGTTAATAGTTATGGTGATGAAGTAGTAATGTATGTCATATTGTAATAGTGACATCAGTCATGTGCAGGAAACTGCGAAGAGAAGATGGAACAGTCTGCACAAGCCTAGAATGTACTGTTGTATACATGAAGGTGTTTTTGAAGAAAGCTACTGGGATTAGACTCAAGTCACTCATAAGTAGTAGGGAACTTCCCCAATCCAGAACAGGCCACAAGTTAACTGAAGAGAAATCTAACTAGTATTTAAAGTGGAAACCAAACCACAAACAAGCCATGTGAGTTACCCATTCTCCTCTTAATATTAAAATCAGCTGATCCATCTCTCCCTAGATGATCTTCTCAGGCCCCACATATCCAGTAATTCCAACAGGTTAAACAGTGTTATCGCCTTGACCTGCACCGTGTCAACGAAAGTTCAGTCTATCATGTGGTTTGCGTCAGGAACAGAATTTCTGGATAAGCGTTACAGCTTGATCAACAATAACAGAACTTTGATTATTAATATGGCACAACTGTCAGATTCTGGCACCTACACCTGTATGGTGGAAAATCCCTTTGCAAAAGCCAGCAGCTTCTTCCTGCTGATAATCAAAGGTGAGTGTGTCCAGTTTTCTTATTAGTGTGTAAGGTAGAGGTTTCTTGCAATGCACATCACTGTTTTTAAATCAAGATTGGAGAACTGAAAGCTTTGTGCAAAATTCGGTCTAATTGAGCGTAAAGCCTGTCCGGTGAGCAGTAGGAGACTAGAGCCAGAATTTGATGCTGATGGGCAGGTGAGCACCCAAACCGATCGGTGGTGAAATCAGGCGAGATGCGATCGGGCGAGTGTCCTGATGTCATCCCATGCTTGCGCGATATTTAAGTCAGCGTATGCATGCCAAAGCCGGAAGCGTGCCTGCTGAAAGGTAAGAGGCCAATTGAGGTAATTAAAGGACACATTTTTATAATCCGTCCAAACTTATAGTTGGCGGGTGGACAAATCAGCCAGCAGAATTTGCATTTTTCATGAAACCTCATCCAAGGGCTATGACAGGACTTCCACCTCAGGATGAGGCTTCCGTTATTTAATAAAAGAAAAAGAGAAATCTATAAATAGCATTTTTTATCATGTATATGTTCAGGTGACTGATTGTGATGCTTGGATATTTTTTGCCTGCTTTTAAAGACTTTATTTCATGCTTTCCAAGCTCTGTGAGGCAGCTCTCTGCCTTTGTAGCTTTCTCTCAGTGCTCGCCCACTACCCGCGCTTAGGTCAGCACCCACCCTCTGTCCACCCCACCCCAGCAGAGCTGAGCACTTCATGCTGGCTGGCTGTTAATGGGAGGGAAATCACGGCCACAGGTGAATCCCGCTCTGCAGTCCATTCTCTGGCCAATCCCAGACCCGCCAAACTAAAAATCCTGCCTTTGCTGTTGATATTCCTGTGAGGGGGTGTGGGGGATTTCTGGTAATGTGCAGTTCTGTCGAAGGGTCATGAGGATTCGAAACGTCAACTCTTTTCTTCTCCGCCGATGCTGCCAGACCTGCTGAGTTTTTCCAGGTAATTCTGTTTTTGGTCTGGATTTCCAGCCTCCGCAGTTTTTGTTTTTATCTCTGGTAATGTGGGTTCACTTCACTTCCCTTCATCCAATGAACCGGATCGAGGAAATGGGAGACAGAATTGCAAGTGCCGGGACTTTTCCCTGTATTTCTTTAGAGTCTGGGAGTTTGGGAAATGGATTGGCGAGTCTTTCCCCTGGTCTCCTACTCCACTCCCACATACAATACACATTAACGTTCAGTCACTCTGATCTTTCCTGAAGGTCAATGCTAGAATAGCTGCTGTTCTCTGCTCTTGCAGCACATCAGACAATAAGGGAATGAATGGACACGGGGTGTAAGCAGCCAACTGACCACCAGAAAACCCCTGTCACATAGAGGAGTAAACTGCTGGGACACTGTGTCCAGAATCTGACCGGATCTAATGTGTTCACCCAGTGGGCAGTATTGTCTTTATCTGACACAACCTACTGTGTTTATCTGACAGATATTAATGTGTTCATCTGACAGACACTAATGTGTTTATCTGACAGACACTAATGTGTTCATCTGACAGACACTAATGTGTTTATCTGACAGACACTAATGTGTTCATCTGACAGACACTAATGTGTTCATCTGACAGACACTAATGTGTTCATCTGACAGACACTAATGTGTTTATCTGACAGACACTAATGTGTTCATCTGACAGACACTAATGTGTTCAACTGACAGACACTAATGTGTTCATCTCACAGACACTAATATGTTTATCTGACAGACACTAATGTGTTCATCTGACAGACACTAATGTGTTCAACTGACAGACACTAATGTGTTCATCTGACAGACACTAATGTGTTTATCTGACAGACACTAATGTGTTCATCTGACAGACACTAATGTGTTCATCTGACAGACACTAATGTGTTCATCTGACAGACACTAATGTGTTCATCTCACAGACACTAATGTGTTTATCTGACAGACACTAATGTGTTCATCTGACAGACACTAATGTGTTCAACTGACAGACACTAATGTGTTCATCTGACAGACACTAATGTGTTCATCTGACAGACACTAATGTGTTCATCTGACAGACACTAATGTGTTTATCTGACAGACACTAATGTGTTTATCTGACAGACACTAATGTGTTCATCTGACAGACACTAATGTGTTCAACTGACAGACACTAATGTGTTCATCTGACAGACACTAATGTGTTCATCTGACAGACACTAATGTGTTCATCTGACAGACACTAATGTGTTCATCTGACAGACACTAATGTGTTCATCTCACAGACACTAATGTGTTTATCTGACAGACACTAATGTGTTCATCTGACAGACACTAATGTGTTCAACTGACAGACACTAATGTGTTCATCTGACAGACACTAATGTGTTCATCTGACAGACACTAATGTGTTCATCTGACAGACACTAATGTGTTCATCTGACAGACACTAATGTGTTCATCTGACAGACACTAATGTGTTCAACTGACAGACACTAATGTGTTCATCTGACAGACACTAATGTGTTCATCTGACAGACACTAATGTGTTCATCTGACAGACACTAATGTGTTCATCTGACAGACACTAATGTGTTCATCTCACAGACACTAATGTGTTCATCTGACAGACACTAATGTGTTCATCTGACAGACACTAATGTGGTCATCTCACAGACACTAATGTGTTTATCTGACAGACACTAATGTGTTTATCTGACAGACACTAATGTGTTCATCTGACAGACACTAATGTGTTTATCTGACAGACACTAATGTGTTCATCTGACAGACACTAATGTGTTTATCTGACAGACACTAATGTGTTCATCTGACAGACACTAATGTGTTTATCTGACAGACACTAATGTGTTTATCTGACAGACACTAATGTGTTCATCTGACAGACACTAATGTGTTCATCTGACAGACACTAATGTGTTTATCTGACAGACACTAATGTGTTTATCTGACAAACACTAATGTGTTCACCTGACAGACACTAATGTGTTCATCTGACAGACACTAATGTGTTTATCTGACAGACACTAATGTGTTCACCTGACAGACACTAATGTGTTCATCTGACAGACACTAATATGTTTATCTGACAGACACTAATGTGTTTATCTGACAGACACTAATGTGTTTATCTGACGGACACTAATGTGTTCATCTGACAGACACTAATGTGTTCACCTGACAGACACTAATGTGTTCATCTGACAGACACTAATATGTTCATCTGACAGACACTAATATGTTCATCTGACCGACACTAATGTGTTCATCTGACAGACACTAATGTGTTCATCTGACAGACACTAATGTGTTCATCTGACAGACACTAATGTGTTCATCTGACAGACACTAATGTGTTCAACTGACAGACACTAATGTGTTCATCTGACAGACACTAATGTGTTCAACTGACAGACACTAATGTGTTCATCTCACAGACACTAATATGTTTATCTGACAGACACTAATGTGTTCATCTGACAGACACTAATGTGTTCAACTGACAGACACTAATGTGTTCATCTGACAGACACTAATGTGTTTATCTGACAGACACTAATGTGTTCATCTGACAGACACTAATGTGTTCATCTGACAGACACTAATGTGTTCATCTGACAGACACTAATGTGTTCATCTCACAGACACTAATGTGTTTATCTGACAGACACTAATGTGTTCATCTGACAGACACTAATGTGTTCAACTGACAGACACTAATGTGTTCATCTGACAGACACTAATGTGTTCATCTGACAGACACTAATGTGTTCATCTGACAGACACTAATGTGTTTATCTGACAGACACTAATGTGTTTATCTGACAGACACTAATGTGTTCATCTGACAGACACTAATGTGTTCAACTGACAGACACTAATGTGTTCATCTGACAGACACTAATGTGTTCATCTGACAGACACTAATGTGTTCATCTGACAGACACTAATGTGTTCATCTGACAGACACTAATGTGTTCATCTCACAGACACTAATGTGTTTATCTGACAGACACTAATGTGTTCATCTGACAGACACTAATGTGTTCAACTGACAGACACTAATGTGTTCATCTGACAGACACTAATGTGTTCATCTGACAGACACTAATGTGTTCATCTGACAGACACTAATGTGTTCATCTGACAGACACTAATGTGTTCATCTGACAGACACTAATGTGTTCAACTGACAGACACTAATGTGTTCATCTGACAGACACTAATGTGTTCATCTGACAGACACTAATGTGTTCATCTGACAGACACTAATGTGTTCATCTGACAGACACTAATGTGTTCATCTCACAGACACTAATGTGTTCATCTGACAGACACTAATGTGTTCATCTGACAGACACTAATGTGGTCATCTCACAGACACTAATGTGTTTATCTGACAGACACTAATGTGTTTATCTGACAGACACTAATGTGTTCATCTGACAGACACTAATGTGTTTATCTGACAGACACTAATGTGTTCATCTGACAGACACTAATGTGTTTATCTGACAGACACTAATGTGTTCATCTGACAGACACTAATGTGTTTATCTGACAGACACTAATGTGTTTATCTGACAGACACTAATGTGTTCATCTGACAGACACTAATGTGTTCATCTGACAGACACTAATGTGTTTATCTGACAGACACTAATGTGTTTATCTGACAAACACTAATGTGTTCACCTGACAGACACTAATGTGTTCATCTGACAGACACTAATGTGTTTATCTGACAGACACTAATGTGTTCACCTGACAGACACTAATGTGTTCATCTGACAGACACTAATATGTTTATCTGACAGACACTAATGTGTTTATCTGACAGACACTAATGTGTTTATCTGACAGACACTAATGTGTTCATCTGACAGACACTAATGTGTTCACCTGACAGACACTAATGTGTTCATCTGACAGACACTAATATGTTCATCTGACAGACACTAATATGTTCATCTGACCGACACTAATGTGTTCATCTGACAGACACTAATGTGTTCATCTGACAGACACTAATGTGTTCATCTGACAGACACTAATGTGTTCATCTGACAGACACTAATGTGTTCAACTGACAGACACTAATGTGTTCATCTGACAGACACTAATGTGTTCATCTGACAGACACTAATGTGTTCATCTGACAGACACTAATGTGTTCATCTGACAGACACTAATGTGTTCATCTCACAGACACTAATGTGTTCATCTGACAGACACTAATGTGTTCATCTGACAGACACTAATGTGGTCATCTCACAGACACTAATGTGTTTATCTGACAGACACTAATGTGTTTATCTGACAGACACTAATGTGTTCATCTGACAGACACTAATGTGTTTATCTGACAGACACTAATGTGTTCATCTGACAGACACTAATGTGTTTATCTGACAGACACTAATGTGTTCATCTGACAGACACTAATGTGTTTATCTGACAGACACTAATGTGTTTATCTGACAGACACTAATGTGTTCATCTGACAGACACTAATGTGTTCATCTGACAGACACTAATGTGTTTATCTGACAGACACTAATGTGTTTATCTGACAAACACTAATGTGTTCACCTGACAGACACTAATGTGTTCATCTGACAGACACTAATGTGTTTATCTGACAGACACTAATGTGTTCACCTGACAGACACTAATGTGTTCATCTGACAGACACTAATATGTTTATCTGACAGACACTAATGTGTTTATCTGACAGACACTAATGTGTTTATCTGACAGACACTAATGTGTTCATCTGACAGATACTAATGTGTTCACCTGACAGACACTAATGTGTTCATCTGACAGACACTAATATGTTCATCTGACAGACACTAATGTGTTCATCTGACAGACACTAATGTGTTCATCTGACAGACACTAATGTGTTCATCTGACAGACACTAATGTGTTCATCTGACAGACACTAATGTGTTCATCTGACAGACACTAATGTGTTCACCTGACAGACACTAATGTGTTCACCTGACAGACACTAATGTGTTCATCTGACAGACACTAATATGTTTATCTGACAGACACTAATGTGTTCACCTGACAGACACTAATGTGTTCACCTGACAGACACTAATGTGTTCATCTGACATACACTAATGTGTTCATCTGACAGACACTAATTCGTTCATCTGACAGACACTAATGTGTTTATCTGACAGACACTAATGTGTTCATCTGACAGACACTGATGCGTTCATCTGACAGACACTAATTCGTTCATCTGACAGACACTAATGTGTTTATCAGACAGACACTAATGTGTTTATCTGACAGACACTAATGTTTTCATCTGACACACACTAATGTGTTCATCTGACAGACGCTAATGTGTTTATCTGACAGGCACTAATGTGTTTATCTGACAGGCACTAATGCGTTCATCTGACAGGCACTAATGCGTTCATCTGACAGACACTAATGTGTTCATCCGACAAGCAAAAGTGTGTTTTTCTGACAGGTACCAATGTCTTCATCTGATAGACACTAATATGTTCATCTGACAGACACTAATGAGTTTATCTGACAGACACCTAATTCTTTCATCTGACAGACACTAATGTGTTCATCTGACAGACACTAATATATTCATCTGACAGACACTAATGTGTTCATCTGACAGACACTAATATATTCATCTGACAGACACTAATGTTTTCATCTGACAGGCAGTAATGTGTTCATCTGACAGGCAGTAATGTGTTCATCTGACAGACACTAATGTGTTCACCTGACAGGCACTAATGTGTTCATCTGACAGGCAGTAATGTGTTCATCTGAGGGACATTGATAAGTTCATCTGGCAGTCACTAATATGTTCATCTGACGGCTATGAAAGTGTTTATTTGACTGGCACTAATGTGTTCATCTGACGGGCACTAATGTGTTAATCTGACAGACACGGATGTGTTCATCTGACACGAACTAATATGTTCATCTGATGGGTATTAATGTGTTTTTCTGACTGTCACTAATATGTTCATCTGACAGGCAGTACTGTGTACATCTGACAGGTAATAATGTCTTCACCTGATAGACACTAATGTGTTCATCTGACAGGCACAAATGTGTTCATCTGACAGGCACTAATGTGTTCTGAAAGACACTAACGTTTTCATCTGACAGGCACTAATGTGTTCTGAAAGACGCTAACGTGTTCATCTGACAGGCACTAATGTGTTCATGTGACAAGCACTAATGTGTTCTGAAAGACACCAATGCGTTCATCTGACAGACACTAATGTGTTCTTCTGACAGACGCTAATGTGTTCATCTGACAGACACTAATGTGTTCATCTAACAGGCACTAATTTGTTCATCTGACACTCAGTAATGTGTTCTTCTGACAGGCACTAATGTGTTCATCTGACAGACACTAATGTGTTCATTGACAGACATTAATGTCTTCAACTGACAGGGAATAATGTGTTCACCTGACGGACACTAATGTATTCATCTGACAGGCACTATTGGGTTCATCTGACATGTAATAATGTGTTCAACAGACAGACTTTAATGTGTTCACCTGACAGATATTAATGGGTTTATCTGTCACGCACTAATGTGTTCATCTGACAGATACTATTGCGTTTTTCTTACAGGCACTAATGTGTTCATCTGACAGGCACTAATGTGTTCACCTGACAGACAATAATGTGTTTATCTGTCAGGCACTAATGTGTTCATCTGACAGACACTAATGTTTCAACCAACCGATGATAATGTGTTTATCTGACAAACTAATGTGTTCATCTGACAGGAACTAATGTGTTCATCTGACAGGCACTAATGTGTTCATCTGACAGGCACTAAGGTGTTCATCTGACAGGCACTAAGGTGTTCATCTGACAGGCACAAATATGTTCACCTGACAGTCAAAGTGTGTTTATCTGCGAGACACTAATGTGTTCATCTGACAGGCACTAATGTGTTCATCTAACGGGCAAAAGTTGTTCATCTGACAGCAAAAAATGTGTTCCTCTCACAGGCATTAATGTGTTTTCATCTGATAGGCAGTATTGTAATCATCTGAAAGGGAAAGGTGTGTTCATCTGACAGTAACTAATGTGTTCATCTGACAGGCACCTAATCTGTTCATCTGACAGGCACTAATGAGTTTATCTGACAGACACCTAATTCTTTCATCTGACAGACACTAATGTGTTCATCTGACAGACACTAATATATTCATCTGACAGACACTAATGTGTTCATCTGACAGACACTAATATATTCATCTGACAGACACTAATGTGTTCATCTGACAGGCACTAATGTGTTCATCGGACAGGCAATATTTTGTTCTGTTGACAGGCAAAGGTGTGTGCATCTGACAGTAACGTGTTCACCTGACTGGTAAAAGTGTGTTCACCTGACAAGCACTAATGTGTTCATCTGAAGGCAAAAGTGTGTTCATTTGACGAGCACTAACGTGTTCATCTGACAGACAGTTATGTGGTCATCTGACAGACACTAATGTGTTCACCTGACAGGCACATTTGTGTTCATCTGACAGACACTAATGTATTTATGTGACAGACACTAATGTGTTTATCTTACAGACACTAATGTGTTCATCTGACAGACACTAATGTGTTCATCTGACAGATGCTAATGTGTTCATCTGACAGGCACTAATATGTTCAACTGACAGGCGAAGTGTTTTCACCTGACAGGCAAAGTGTTTTCACCTGACAGGCACTAATATGTTCATCTGACAGGCACTAATGTGTTCATCTGACAGACACTAATGCATTTATCTGAGAGACACTATTGTGTTCATCTGACAGACACTAATGTGTTCATCTGGCAGACACTAATGTGTTCATCTGACGGACACTATTGTGTTCACCTGACAGGTAATAATGTTTTCAACAGAGAGACACTAATGTGTTCATCTGACAGACACTATTGTGTTCACCTGACAGGCACTAATGTGTTCATCTCACAGGGACTATTGTGTTCACCTGACAGGTAATAATGTTTTCAACAGACAGACACTAATGTATTCATCTGACAGGGACAATTGTGTTCACCCGACAGGTAATAATGTTTTCAACAGACAGACACTAATGTATTCCTCTGACAGGGACAATTGTGTTCACCTGACAGGTAATCATGTGTTTACCTGACAGGTAATCATGTGTTCAGCTGACAGGTAATCTTGTGTTCACCTGACGGACACTAACGTATTCATCTGACAGGCGCTATTGTGTTCTACTGACAAGTAATAATGTGTTCACCTGACAGGCACTAATATGTTCATCTGACAGACACTAATGTTTTCATCTGAGGGACATTGATAAGTTCATCTGGCAGTCACTAATATGTTCATCTGACGGCTATGAAAGTGTTTATTTGACTGGCACTAATGTGTTCATCTGACGGGCACTAATGTGTTAATCTGACAGACACGGATGTGTTCATCTGACAGGAACTAATATGTTCATCTGATGGGTATTAATGTGTTTTTCTGACTGTCACTAATATGTTCATCTGACAGGCAGTACTGTGTACATCTGACAGGTAATAATGTCTTCACCTGATAGACACTAATGTGTTCATCTGACACTCACTAATGCATTCATCTGACAGGCACAAATGTGTTCATCTGACAGGCACTAATGTGTTCTGAAAGACACTAACGTGTTCATCTGACAGGCACTAATGTGTTCTGAAAGACACTAACGTGTTCATCTGACAGGCACTAATGTGTTCATCTGACAAGCACTAATGTGTTCATCTGACAAGCACTAATGTGTTCTGAAAGACACTAATGTGTTCATCTGACAGGAACTAGTATGTTTATCTGACAGGCACTAATGTGTTCTTCTGAAAGACACCAATGCGTTCATCTGACAGACAGTAACATGTTCATCTGGCAGGCACAAATGTTTTCATCTGACAGACACTAATGTGTTCTTCTGACAGACGCTAATGTGTTCATCTGACAGACACTAATGTGTTCATCTGACAGACACTAATGTGTTCATCTAACAGACACTAATTTGTTCATCTGACACTCAGTAATGTGTTCTTCTGACAGGCAGTAATGTGTTCATCTGACAAACACTAATGTGTTCATCTGACAGGCAGTAATGTGTTCATCTGACAAACACTAATGTGTTCATCTGACAGGCAGTAATGTGTTCATCTGACAGGCACTAATGTGTTCATCTGACAGACACTAATGTGTTCATCTGACAGGCAGTAATGTGTTCATCTGACAGGCAGTAATATGTTCATCTGACAGGCAGTAATGTGTTCACCTGACAGGCACTAATGTGTTCATCTGACAGGCAGTAATGTGTTCATCTGAGGGACATTGATAAGTTCATCTGGCAGTCACTAATATGTTCATCTGACGGCTATGAAAGTGTTTATTTGACTGGCACTAATGTGTTCATCTGACGGGCACTAATGTGTTAATCTGACAGACACGGATGTGTTCATCTGACAGGAACTAATATGTTCATCTGATGGGTATTAATGTGTTTTTCTGACTGTCACTAATATGTTCATCTGACAGGCAGTACTGTGTACATCTGACAGGTAATAATGTCTTCACCTGATAGACACTAATGCGTTCATCTGACAGGCACAAATGTGTTCATCTGACAGGCACTAATGTGTTCTGAAAGACACTAACGTGTTCATCTGACAGACACTAATGCGTTCATCTGACAGGCACAAATGTGTTCATCTGACAGGCACTAATGTGTTCTGAAAGACGCTAACGTGTTCATCTGACAGGCACTAATGTGTTCATGTGACAAGCACTAATGTGTTCTGAAAGACACTAATGTGTTCATCTGACAGGAACTAGTATGTTTATCTGACAGACACTAATGTGTTCTTCTGAAAGACACCAATGCGTTCATCTGACAGACAGTAACATGTTCATCTGGCAGGCACAAATGTTTTCATCTGACAGACACTAATGTGTTCTTCTGACAGACGCTAATGTGTTCATCTGACAGACACTAATGTGTTCATCTAACAGGCACTAATTTGTTCATCTGACACTCAGTAATGTGTTCTTCTGACAGGCACTAATGTGTTCATCTGACAGACACTAATGTGTTCATCTGACAAACACTAATGTGTTCATCTGACAGGCAGTAATGTGTTCATCTGACAGGCACTAATGTGTTCATCTGACAGACACTAATGTGTTCATCTGACAGGCAGTAATGTGTTCATCTGACAGGCAGTAATGTGTTCATCTGACAGGCAGTAATGTGTTCATCTGACAGGCACTAATGTGTTCATCTGACAGGCAGTAATGTGTTCATCTGATGGGTAGTAAAGTGTTCATCTGACTGGCACTATTATGTTCATCTGGCAGGCAAAAATGTGTTCACCTGACGGGCAGAAATGTGTTCATCTAAAAGGCGCTAACTTATTCATCTAACAGGCACTAAGGTGTTAATGTCACAAGCACTAATGTTTTCCTTTGACAGACACTAATGTGTTCATTGACAGACATTAATGTCTTCAACTGACAGGGAATAATGTGTTCACCTGACGGACACTAATGTATTCATCTGACAGGCACTATTGGGTTCATCTGACATGTAATAATGTGTTCAACAGACAGACTTTAATGTGTTCACCTGACAGATATTAATGGGTTTATCTGTCACGCTCTAATGTGTTCATCTGACAGATACTATTGCGTTTTTCTTACAGGCACTAATGTGTTCATCTGACAGGCACTAATGTGTTCACCTGACAGACAATAATGTGTTTATCTGTCAGGCAATAATGTGTTCATCTGACAGACACTAATGTTTCAACCAACCGATGATAATGTGTTTATCTGACAAACTAATGTGTTCATCTGACAGGAACTAATGTGTTCATCTGACAGGCACTAATGTGTTCATCTGACAGGCACTAAGGTGTTCATCTGACAGGCACTAAGGTGTTCATCTGACAGGCACAAATATGTTCACCTGACAGTCAAAGTGTGTTTATCTGCAAGACACTAATGTGTTCATCTGACAGGCACTAATGTGTTCATCTAACGGGCAAAAGTTGTTCATCTGACAGCAAAAAATGTGTTCCTCTCACAGGCATTAATGTGTTTTCATCTGATAGGCAGTACTGTAATCATCTGAAAGGGAAAGGTGTGTTCATCTGACAGGCACTAATGTGTTCATCTGACAGACACTAATGTGTATCATCTGACAGGCGCTAATGTGTTCAGCTGACAGGCACTAATGTGTTCATCTGACAGGCACTAATGTGTTCATCTAATGGGCAAAAGTTGTTCATCTGACAGCAAAAAGCGTGTTCCTCTCACAGGCATTAATGTGTTTTCATCTGATAGGCAGTGTTGTAATCATCTGAAAGGGAAAAGTGTGTTCATCTGACAGGCACTAATGTGTTCACCTGACAGGCACTAATGTGTTCATCTGACAGGCACTAATGTGTTCATCGGACAGGCAAAATTTTGTTCTTTTGACAGGCAAAGGTGTGTGCATCTGACAGTAACGTGTTCACCTGACTGGTAAAAGTGTGTTCACCTGACAAGCACTAATGTGTTCATCTGAAGGCAAAAGTGTGTTCAGTTGACGAGCACTAACGTGTTCATCTGACAGACAGTTATGTGGTCATCTGACAGACACTAACGTGTTCATCTGACAGACACTAACGTGTTCATCTGACAGACACTAATGTGTTCACCTGACAGGCAAATTTGTGTTCATCTGACAGACACTAATGTGTTCATCTGACAGGCACTAATGTGTTCATCTGACAGGCACTAATGTGTTCATCGGACAGGCAAAATTTTGTTCTGTTGACAGGCAAAGGTGTGTGCATCTGACAGTAACGTGTTCACCTGACTGGTAAAAGTGTGTTCACCTGACAAGCACTAATGTGTTCATCTGAAGGCAAAAGTGTGTTCAGTTGACGAGCACTAACGTGTTCATCTGACAGACAGTTATGTGGTCATCTGACAGACACTAACGTGTTCATCTGACAGACACTGATGTGTTCATCTGACAGGCAGTAATGTGTTCATCTGACAGGCAGTAATGTGTTCATCTGACAGGCAGTAATGTGTTCATCTGACAGGCACTAATGTGTTCATCTGACAGGCAGTAATGTGTTCATCTGATGGGTAGTAAAGTGTTCATCTGACTGGCACTATTATGTTCATCTGGCAGGCAAAAATGTGTTCACCTGACAGGCAAATTTGTGTTCATCTGACAGACACTAATGTGTTCACCTGACAGGCAAATTTGTGTTCATCTGACAGACACTAATGTGTTTATCTGACAGACACACTAATGTGTTTGAAAACAAAGAAAACTGCGGATGCTGGAAATCTAAAACAAAAACAGAATTACCTGGAAAAACTCAGTAGGTCTGGCAGCATCGGCGGAGGAGAAAAGAGTTGACGTTTCGAGTCCTCATGACCCTTCGACAGAACTACTAATGTGTTTATCTGACAGACACTAATGTATTCATCTGACAGGCAAAGTGTTTTTACCTGACAGGCAATGTGTTTTCACCTGACAGGCAAAGTGTTTTCACCTGACAGGCAAAGTGTTTTCACCTGACAGGCAAAGTGTTTTCATCTGACAGGCACTAATGCATTTATCTGAGAGACACTATTGTGTTCATCTGACAGACACTAATGTGTTCATCTGACAGACACTAATGTGTTCATCTGACAGACACTAATGTGTTCACCTGACAGACACTAATGTGTTCATCTGACAGGCACTAATGTGTTCATCTGACAGACACTAATGTGTTCACCTGACAGGCACAAATGTGTTCATCTGACAGGCACTAATGTGTTCTGAAAGACACTAACGTGTTCATCTGACAGGCACTAATGTGTTCATCTGACAGGCACTAATGTGTTCTGAAAGACACTAATGTGTTCATCTGACAGGAACTAGTATGTTTATCTGACAGACACTAATGTGTTCTTCTGAAAGACACCAATGCGTTCTTCTGACAGACAGTAACATGTTCATCTGGCAGGCACAAATGTTTTCATCTGAAAGACACTAATGTGTTCTTCTGACAGACACTAATGTGTTCATCTGACAGACACTAACGTGTTCATCTGACAGACACTAATGTGTTCACCTGACAGGCAAATTTGTGTTCATCTGACAGACACTAATCTGTTCACCTGACAGGCAAATTTGTGTTCATCTGACAGACACTAATGTGTTCACCTGACAGGCAAATTTGTGTTCATCTGACAGACACTAATGTGTTTATCTGACAGACACACTAATGTGTTTATCTGACAGACACTAATGTATTCATCTGACAGGCAAAGTGTTTTTACCTGACAGGCAATGTGTTTTCACCTGACAGGCAAAGTGTTTTCACCTGACAGGCAAAGTGTTTTCATCTGACAGGCACTAATGCATTTATCTGAGAGACACTATTGTGTTCATCTGACAGACACTAATGTGTTCATCTGACAGACACTAATGTGTTCATCTGACAGACACTAATGTGTTCACCTGACAGACACTAATGTGTTCATCTGACAGGCACTAATGTGTTCATCTGACAGACACTAATGTGTTCACCTGACAGACACTAATGTGTTCATCTGACAGACACTAATGTGTTCATCTGACAGGTAATAATGTTTTCAACAGACAGACACTAATGTGTTCATCTGACGGGCACTACTGTGTTCATCTGACAGACACTATTGTGTTCACCTGACAGGTAATCATGTATTCACCTGACGGACACTAAATGTCTTCATGTGACAGGCGCTATTGTGTTCTACTGACTGGTAATAATGTGTTCACCTGTCTGGCACTAATACGTTCATCTGACAAACACTATTGTTTTCATCTCAGGGGCATTGATAAGTTCATCTGGCAGTCACTAATATGTTCGTCTGACCGCTATGAATTTGTTTATGTGACAGATATTAATGTGTTCATCTGAAAGGAAATAATGTGTTCAGCTGACAGGCAAAAGTGTTTTCATCTGACAGGCAGTATTGAGCTCATCTGAGAGGGGAAAGTGTGTTCACCTGACAGACACTAATGTGTTTATCTGACAGACACTAATGAGTTTATCTGACAGAAACCAATGTGTTCATTTGACAGACACTAATCTGTTTATCTGCCAGATACTAATGTGTTTATCTGTCAGACACTAATATATTCATCTGATAGACAATAATGTTTTCACCTAACAGGCAGTACTGTGTTCATCTTACAATCAAAACTGTGTTCATTTGACAGGCACTAACGTGTTCATCTGACAGGCAATATTTTGTTCTTTTGACAGGCAAAGGTGTGTGCATCTGACAGTAACGTGTTCACCTGACTGGTAAAAGAGTGTTCATCTGACAGATACTAATGTGTTCACCTGACAGGCACTAATGCGTTCATCTGAAGGCAAAAGTGTGTTCATTTGACGAGCACTAACGTGTTCATCTGACAGACAGTTATGTGGTCATCTGACAGACACTAATGTATTTATGTGACAGACACTAATGTGTTTATCTGACAGACACTAATGTATTTATCTGACAGATACTAATGTGTTCATCTGACAGACACTAATGTATTTATGTGACAGACACTAATGTGTTTATCTGACAGATACTAATGTGTTCATCTGACAGACACTAATGTGTTTATCTGACAGATACTAATGTGTTCATCTGACAGGCACTAATGTGTTCATCTGACAGACGCTAATGCATTATCTGACAGACACTAATGTGTTCATCTGACAGGCACTAATGTGTTCATCTGGCAGACACTAATGTGTTCACCTGACAGGGACGATTGTGTTCACCTGACAGGTAATAATGTTTTCAACAGACAGACACTAATGTGTTCATCTGACGGGCACTACTATGTTCATCTAACAGGCACTACTGTGTTCATCTGACAGAAACTATTGTGTTCACCTGACAGACACTATTGTGTTCACCTGACAGACACTAATGTGTTCATCTCACAGGGACTATTGTGTTCACCTGACAGGTAATAATGTTTTCAACAGACAGACACTAATGTATTCATCTGACAGGGACAATTGTGTTCACCTGACAGGTAATCATGTGTTTACCTGACAGGTAATCTTGTGTTCGCCTGACGGACACTAATGTATTCATCTGACAGGCGCTATTGTGTTCTACTGACTAGTAATAATGTGTTCACCTGACAGGCACTAATATGTTCATCTGACAGACACTAATGTTTTCATCTGAGGGACATTGATAAGTTCATCTGGCAGTCACTAATATGTTCATCTGACAGCTATGAAAGTGTTTATTTGACTGGCACTAATGTGTTCATCTGACAGACACTAATGTGTTAATCTGACAGACACTGATGTGTTCATCTGACAGGAACTAATATGTTCATCTGATGGGTATTAATGTGTTTTTCTGACTGTCACTAATATGTTCATCTGATGGGTATTAATGTGTTTTTCTGACTGTCACTAATATGTTCATCTGATGGGTATTAATGTGTTTTTCTGACTGTCACTAATATGTTCATCTGATGGGTATTAATGTGTTTTTCTGACTGTCACTAATATGTTCATCTGACAGGCAATACTGTGTACATCTGACAGGTAATAATGTCTTCACCTGACAGACACTAATGTGTTCGTCTGACACTCACTAATGCGTTCATCTGACAGGCACAAATGTGTTCATCTGACAGGCACTAATGTGTTCTGAAAGACACTAACGTGTTCATCTGACAGGCACTAATGTGTTCATCTGACAGGCACTAATGTGTTCTGAAAGACACTAATGTGTTCATCTGACAGGAACTAGTATGTTTATCTGACAGACACTAATGTGTTCTTCTGAAAGACACCAATGCGTTCTTCTGACAGACAGTAACATGTTCATCTGGCAGGCACAAATGTTTTCATCTGAAAGACACTAATGTGTTCATCTGACAGACACTAACGTGTTCATCTGACAGACACTAATGTGTTCACCTGACAGGCAAATTTCTGTTCATCTGACAGACACTAATGTGTTCACCTGACAGGCAAATTTGTGTTCATCTGACAGACACTAATGTGTTCACCTGACAGGCAAATTTGTGTTCATCTGACAGACACTAATGTGTTTATCTGACAGACACACTAATGTGTTTATCTGACAGACACTAATGTATTCATCTGACAGGCAAAGTGTTTTTACCTGACAGGCAATGTGTTTTCACCTGACAGGCAAAGTGTTTTCACCTGACAGGCAAAGTGTTTTCACCTGACAGGCAAAGTGTTTTCATCTGACAGGCACTAATGCATTTATCTGAGAGACACTATTGTGTTCATCTGACAGACACTAATGTGTTCATCTGACAGACACTAATGTGTTCATCTGACAGACACTAATGTGTTCACCTGACAGACACTAATGTGTTCATCTGACAGGCACTAATGTGTTCATCTGACAGACACTAATGTGTTCACCTGACAGACACTAATGTGTTCATCTGACAGACACTAATGTGTTCATCTGACAGGTAATAATGTTTTCAACAGACAGACACTAATGTGTTCATCTGACGGGCACTACTGTGTTCATCTGACAGACACTATTGTGTTCACCTGACAGGTAATCATGTATTCACCTGACGGACACTAAATGTCTTCATGTGACAGGCGCTATTGTGTTCTACTGACTGGTAATAATGTGTTCACCTGTCTGGCACTAATATGTTCATCTGACAAACACTATTGTTTTCATCTCAGGGGCATTGATAAGTTCATCTGGCAGTCACTAATATGTTCGTCTGACCGCTATGAATTTGTTTATGTGACAGATATTAATGTGTTCATCTGAAAGGAAATAATGTGTTCAGCTGACAGGCAAAAGTGTTTTCATCTGACAGGCAGTATTGAGCTCATCTGAGAGGGGAAAGTGTGTTCACCTGACAGACACTAATGTGTTTATCTGACAGACACTAATGAGTTTATCTGACAGAAACCAATGTGTTCATTTGACAGACACTAATCTGTTTATCTGCCAGATACTAATGTGTTTATCTGTCAGACACTAATATATTCATCTGATAGACAATAATGTTTTCACCTAACAGGCAGTACTGTGTTCATCTTACAATCAAAACTGTGTTCATTTGACAGGCACTAACGTGTTCATCTGACAGGCAATATTTTGTTCTTTTGACAGGCAAAGGTGTGTGCATCTGACAGTAACGTGTTCACCTGACTGGTAAAAGAGTGTTCATCTGACAGATACTAATGTGTTCACCTGACAGGCACTAATGCGTTCATCTGAAGGCAAAAGTGTGTTCATTTGATGAGCACTAACGTGTTCATCTGACAGACACTAATGTGTTCACCTGACAGACACTAATGTATTTATGTGACAGACACTAATGTGTTTATCTGACAGACACTAATGTGTTTATCTGACAGATACTAATGTGTTCATCTGACAGACACTAATGTATTTATGTGACAGACACTAATGTGTTTATCTGACAGATACTAATGTATTCATCTGACAGACACTAATGTGTTTATCTGACAGATACTAATGTGTTCATCTGACAGGCACTAATGTGTTCATCTGACAGACGCTAATGCATTATCTGACAGACACTAATGTGTTCATCTGACAGGCACTAATGTGTTTATCTGACAGACACTAATGTGTTTATCTGACAGGACTAATGTGTTCATCTGGCAGACACTAATGTGTTCACCTGACAGGGACGATTGTGTTCACCTGACAGGTAATAATGTTTTCAACAGACAGACACTAATGTGTTCATCTGACGGGCACTACTATGTTCATCTAACAGGCACTACTGTGTTCATCTGACAGAAACTATTGTGTTCACCTGACAGACACTATTGTGTTCACCTGACAGACACTAATGTGTTCATCTCACAGGGACTATTGTGTTCACCTGACAGGTAATAATGTTTTCAACAGACAGACACTAATGTATTCATCTGACAGGGACAATTGTGTTCACCTGACAGGTAATCATGTGTTTACCTGACAGGTAATCTTGTGTTCGCCTGACGGACACTAATGTATTCATCTGACAGGCGCTATTGTGTTCTACTGACTAGTAATAATGTGTTCACCTGACAGGCACTAATATGTTCATCTGACAGACACTAATGTTTTCATCTGAGGGACATTGATAAGTTCATCTGGCAGTCACTAATATGTTCATCTGACGGCTATGAAAGTGTTTATTTGACTGGCACTAATGTGTTCATCTGACAGACACTAATGTGTTAATCTGACAGACACTGATGTGTTCATCTGACAGGAACTAATATGTTCATCTGATGGGTATTAATGTGTTTTTCTGACTGTCACTAATATGTTCATCTGATGGGTATTAATGTGTTTTTCTGACTGTCACTAATATGTTCATCTGATGGGTATTAATGTGTTTTTCTGACTGTCACTAATATGTTCATCTGATGGGTATTAATGTGTTTTTCTGACTGTCACTAATATGTTCATCTGACAGGGAGTACTGTGTACATCTGACAGGTAATAATGTCTTCACCTGACAGACACTAATGTGTTCATCTGACACTCACTAATGCGTTCATCTGATAGGCACAAATGTGTTCATCTGACAGGCACTAATGTGTTCTGAAAGACACTAACGTGTTCATCTGACAGGCACTAATGTGTTCATCTGACAGGCACTAATGTGTTCTGAAAGACACTAATGTGTTCATCTGACAGGAACTAGTATGTTTATCTGACAGACACTAATGTGTTCTTCTGAAAGACACCAATGCGTTCTTCTGACAGACAGTAACATGTTCATCTGGCAGGCACAAATGTTTTCATCTGAAAGACACTAATGTGTTCTTCTGACAGACACTAATGTGTTCATCTGACAGACACTAACGTGTTCATCTGACAGACACTAATGTGTTCACCTGACAGGCAAATTTGTGTTCATCTGACAGACACTAATCTGTTCACCTGACAGGCAAATTTGTGTTCATCTGACAGACACTAATGTGTTCACCTGACAGGCAAATTTGTGTTCATCTGACAGACACTAATGTGTTTATCTGACAGACACACTAATGTGTTTATCTGACAGACACTAATGTATTCATCTGACAGGCAAAGTGTTTTTACCTGACAGGCAATGTGTTTTCACCTGACAGGCAAAGTGTTTTCACCTGACAGGCAAAGTGTTTTCATCTGACAGGCACTAATGCATTTATCTGAGAGACACTATTGTGTTCATCTGACAGACACTAATGTGTTCATCTGACAGACACTAATGTGTTCATCTGACAGACACTAATGTGTTCACCTGACAGACACTAATGTGTTCATCTGACAGGCACTAATGTGTTCATCTGACAGACACTAATGTGTTCACCTGACAGACACTAATGTGTTCATCTGACAGACACTAATGTGTTCATCTGACAGGTAATAATGTTTTCAACAGACAGACACTAATGTGTTCATCTGACGGGCACTACTGTGTTCATCTGACAGACACTATTGTGTTCACCTGACAGGTAATCATGTATTCACCTGACGGACACTAAATGTCTTCATGTGACAGGCGCTATTGTGTTCTACTGACTGGTAATAATGTGTTCACCTGTCTGGCACTAATACGTTCATCTGACAAACACTATTGTTTTCATCTCAGGGGCATTGATAAGTTCATCTGGCAGTCACTAATATGTTCGTCTGACCGCTATGAATTTGTTTATGTGACAGATATTAATGTGTTCATCTGAAAGGAAATAATGTGTTCAGCTGACAGGCAAAAGTGTTTTCATCTGACAGGCAGTATTGAGCTCATCTGAGAGGGGAAAGTGTGTTCACCTGACAGACACTAATGTGTTTATCTGACAGACACTAATGAGTTTATCTGACAGAAACCAATGTGTTCATTTGACAGACACTAATCTGTTTATCTACCAGATACTAATGTGTTTATCTGTCAGACACTAATATATTCATCTGATAGACAATAATGTTTTCACCTAACAGGCAGTACTGTGTTCATCTTACAATCAAAACTGTGTTCATTTGACAGGCACTAACGTGTTCATCTGACAGGCAATATTTTGTTCTTTTGACAGGCAAAGGTGTGTGCATCTGACAGTAACGTGTTCACCTGACTGGTAAAAGAGTGTTCATCTGACAGATACTAATGTGTTCACCTGACAGGCACTAATGCGTTCATCTGAAGGCAAAAGTGTGTTCATTTGACGAGCACTAACGTGTTCATCTGACAGACAGTTATGTGGTCATCTGACAGACACTAATGTGTTTATCTGACAGATACTAATGTGTTCATCTGACAGACACTAATGTATTTATGTGACAGACACTAATGTGTTTATCTGACAGATACTAATGTGTTCATCTGACAGACACTAATGTGTTTATCTGACAGATACTAATGTGTTCATCTGACAGGCGCTAATGTGTTCATCTGACAGACGCTAATGCATTATCTGACAGACACTAATGTGTTCATCTGACAGGCACTAATGTGTTTATCTGACAGACACTAATGTGTTTATCTGACAGGACTAATGTGTTCATCTGGCAGACACTAATGTGTTCACCTGACAGGGACGATTGTGTTCACCTGACAGGTAATAATGTTTTCAACAGACAGACACTAATGTGTTCATCTGACGGGCACTACTATGTTCATCTAACAGGCACTACTGTGTTCATCTGACAGAAACTATTGTGTTCACCTGACAGACACTATTGTGTTCACCTGACAGACACTAATGTGTTCATCTCACAGGGACTATTGTGTTCACCTGACAGGTAATAATGTTTTCAACAGACAGACACTAATGTATTCATCTGACAGGGACAATTGTGTTCACCTGACAGGTAATCATGTGTTTACCTGACAGGTAATCTTGTGTTCGCCTGACGGACACTAATGTATTCATCTGACAGGCGCTATTGTGTTCTACTGACTAGTAATAATGTGTTCACCTGACAGGCACTATGTTCATCTGACAGACACTAATGTTTTCATCTGAGGGACATTGATAAGTTCATCTGGCAGTCACTAATATATTCATCTGACGGCTATGAAAGTGTTTATTTGACTGGCACTAATGTGTTCATCTGACAGACACTAATGTGTTAATCTGACAGACACTGATGTGTTCATCTGACAGGAACTAATATGTTCATCTGATGGGTATTAATGTGTTTTTCTGACTGTCACTAATATGTTCATCTGATGGGTATTAATGTGTTTTTCTGACTGTCACTAATATGTTCATCTGATGGGTATTAATGTGTTTTTCTGACTGTCACTAATATGTTCATCTGATGGGTATTAATGTGTTTTTCTGACTGTCACTAATATGTTCATCTGATGGGTATTAATGTGTTTTTCTGACTGTCACTAATATGTTCATCTGACAGGCAGTACTGTGTACATCTGACAGGTAATAATGTCTTCACCTGACAGACACTAATGTGTTCATCTGACACTCACTAATGCGTTCATCTGACAGGCACAAATGTGTTCATCTGACAGGCACTAATGTGTTCTGAAAGACACTGACGTGTTCATCTGACAGGCACTAATGTGTTCATCTGGCAGGCACTAATGTGTTCTGAAAGATACTAATGTGTTCATCTGACAGGAACTAGTATGTTTATCTGACAGACACTAATGTGTTCTTCTGAAAGACACCAATGCGTTCTTCTGACAGACAGTAATATGTTCATCTGGCAGGCACAAATGTTTTCATCTGAAAGACACTAATGTGTTCTTCTGACAGACACTAATGTGTTCATCTGACAGACACTAATGTGTTCATCTAACAGACACTAATTTGTTCATCTGACACTCAGTAATGTGTTCTTCTGACAGGCACTATTGTAATCACCTGACAGGTAATAATGTGTTCATCTTACAGACACTAATGTGTTCATCTGACAGACACTAATGTGTTCATCTGACAGACACTAATGTGTTCATCTGACAGACACTAATGTGTTCATCTGACAGGCACTAATGTGTTCATCTGACAGGCAGTAATGTGTTCATCTGACAGGCATTAATGTCTTCACCTAACAGGCACTCATGTGTTCACCTGACAGGCACTCATGTGTTCATCTGACAGGCACTCATGTGTTCATCTGACAGGCACTAATGTGTTCATCGGACAGACACTAATATGTTCACCTGACAGGCAACGCGTGTTCATCTGACAGGCAATACTGTTTTCATCTGACAGGTAAAAGTGTGTTCCTCTGTCAGGAACTAATGTGTTCATCTGACAGGCACTAATGTGTTCATCTGACAGACACTAATGTGTTCCTCTGTCAGGAACTAATGTGTTCATCTGACAGGCACTAATGTGTTCATCTGTCAGGAACTAATGTGTTCGTCTGACAGGCACTAATGTTTTCGTCTGACAGGCACTAATGTGTTCATCTGACAGACACTAATGTGTTCATCTGACAGATGCTAATTTGTTCATCTGACGGACACTAATATATTCACCTGAGAGGCAAATGGTGTTCATCTGACAGGCAGAAGTATTTTCATCACACAGGCAGTATTGTGCTCATCTGTAAGGGGAAAGTGTGTTCACCTGACAGGCACTAATTTGTTCATCTGAAGGCAAAAGTGTGTTCATTTGACGAGCACTAACGTGTTCATCTGACAGACAGTGATGTGGTCATCTGACAGACACTAATATGTTCACCTGACAGGCAAATTTGTGTTCATCTGACAGACACTAATGTATTTATGTGACAGACACTAATGTGTTCATCTGACAGGCACTAACGTGTTCATCTGACAGGCACTAAGGTGTTCATCTGACAGGCACTAATGTGTTCATCTGACAGGCACTAATGGGTTCATCTAACGGGCAAAAGTTGTTCATCTGACAGCAAAAAGCATGTTCCTCTCACAGGCATTAATGTGTTTTCATATGATAGGCAGTACTGTAATCATCTGAAAGGGAAAGGTGTGTTCATCTCACAGGCACTAATGTGTTCATCTGACAGGCACTAATGTGTTCACCTGACAGGCACTCATGTGTTCATCTGACAGGCACTCATGTGTTCATCTGACAGGCACTCATGTGTTCATTTGACAGGCACTAATATGTTCATCGGACAGACACTAATATGTTCACCTGACAGGCAACGCGTGTTCATCTGACAGGCAATACTGTTTTCATCTGACAGGCAGTATTGTGCTCATCTGAAGGGGAAGAGTGTGTTCATCTGACAGGTAAAAGTGTGTTCCTCTGTCAGGAACTAATGTGTTCATCTGACAGGCACTAATGTGTTTATCTGACGGGCACTAATGAGTTCATCTGACTGACACTGATAAGTTCATCTCATTGGCACTAATATGTTCATCTGCTGTGTTTAATGTGTTCATCTGACTGTCACTAACATGTTCACCTGACAGACACTAATGTGTTCACCTGACAGGCAAAATTGTGTTCATCTGACAAACACTAATGTGTTTATCTAAGAGACACTAATGTGTTTATCTGACAGACACTAATGCATTTATCTGACACACACTAATGTGTTCATCTGACAGACACTAATGTGTTCATCTGACAGGCACTAATGTCAGGAGGTGGGTTACTCGTCTCACAATTCCTAACCTCTGACCTGCTTTTGTAGCCACAGTATTTATATGGTTTGTCCAGTTCAGTTTCTGGTCAATGGTAACCCCCAGGATGTTGATGGTGGGGGATTCAGTGATGGGAATGACATTGAACATCAAGGGATGATGGTTGGATTCTCTCTTGTTGGAGATTGTCATTGCCTGACACTTGTGTGATGTGAATGTTACTTGCCACTTGTCAGCCCCGAGCCTGGATATTGTCCAGGTCTTGCTGCATTTGGACATGGGCTGCTTCAGTATCTGAGGAGTTGTGAATGGTGCTGAACATTGTACAATCATCAGCGAACATCCCCATTTCTGACCTTATGACGGAAGGAAGGTCATTGAGGAAGCAGCTGAAGATGGATGTGACTGAATGTTTATAAAGTGTCCATGTGACAGGCAGTAAAAAGTCCTCCTGACAGGAACTAATGCCAATTGCCCTGGCCAAATCTAATGTCCTTACCTGACCTGTGCTCTCAGCCACACACTGTAGCACCGCTAGCAGTTAGTGTGGGGCAGTGGGTGCAGCAGGTGACGTTTCAGCTCTCTCCTCCAGGACTCAGGACACAAATCAAAATAGAAATTGCTGGAAAAATTCAGCAGGTCTGACAGCATCTGTGGAGAAAGAAACAGAGTTAATGTATGTAATTGGTATGACTTCTTCAGAGCTAAAGAGAAGTAGCAAATGATGGAATTGATACTGTTTAAGGGTGGGTGGGTGGGGGTTGGAGCAGGTAAAGCAGGAGAGAAGGCCAGCGATGGGTGGGGGCTAAAGAGAGATTGACAAAGATGTCATGGTCTCAAGACAAAGGGAGTGTTAGCGGTCGTGGTGAAGACTAAAGAATGTGCTGAGAGTTGCATAAAGATAAGAAAGTCGAATGTGTGAATAGCAGAAGCTGGCTCAGCAGTCTGTGAAAGAACAAGTGCCAGATTGCCCTTTTGGGGTTGGGATGGGGGAAGGGGGCACTGCTTGGGGAAAAAGGATAGAAAAAGGTTAGGGTGGAGGGAGTTCTGCTATTCACCCTCCTTAAACAGTATCAATTCCATCATTTTCTACTTCTCTTTAGCTCTGGAGAAACATACGGACTCGAAAGGTTAACTCTGTTTCTCTCTTCACAGAGGCTGACAAACCTGCTGAGCTTTCCAGCATTTTCTGTTTTTATTCCAGATTTCCAGTATCCACAGTATTTTGCTTTTACCTCAGGACAGAAGCCCAGTTTCTCAGCGTAACTCACTAGCATATTAACCACTGCATTGGTCATTGAACTATTGTGAGAGCCATAAGGAAAATGTCACTTCCCATTATCTAGCCTTCCCTTTTCCCGTTACTGAGAGCATTGATTCCTGGCTGCATTTTACATCCGCTTTCCAGTATCTGCTGCACTTATTCCTCAGTATACACCTTTGGCAGTGAGGATGAGCGAATGATTTGAACATGGGCCGAGGTTATTGCATCCAAGTAAAGCAGAGCTAAGCACTGAATGTGTTATCTGCCCACCTTACCCACAAATCCCCTCTCATCTGGTTTCTGCAGCTGCCAAGGCACCAAACTAACTCATCAAAGTCTCACCTTTAAAAGAATACCCGATCTTATTTTATTCCTACCAAAGTGCATCGTTACACCCTTCCGCATAGAGCCAGACAGTTATACAGCACAGAAACAGGCCCTTCGGCCCATTGTGTCCATGCCGGCCATCAAGCACCTATCTATTCTAGTCCCATTGGCCTGTAGCCCTGTTTGCTGTGGCCCATGTTTTACTTCATCTACCAGCTCCTCATTCAACCATGAAACGAATCTGCATTGCTTCGCAGTCTCTCTATACGCTTCTCATGGAGCTTTCCCAGCATGCTTTGTATCATCAGCAAACCTGGATATATTACACTCAGTCCTTGATTTTAAATAGCTGAGGCCTAAACGTTGATCCTTGTGCATCAAATCCCATTTGCTCATTCCCCCTGTACTCCTGAGCTACCTTGGTTACCAGTCCACAAGTGCCTTGATTCTTCAACTTTCATTTCCTTTTCAAACTCTTCATGTCCTCACCCTTTCCTAATGCTTAATCTTCTAAAATCTTTAACGATATCTCCCCTCCTCTGATTATGGTGCTTTGTACATCTCTGATTTTAATCTCTCCCCCATTGGCGGCCGTGCCTTCAGCTGCCTGGGCCCCGAGCTCTGGAATGCCCTCCCTAAACCCCCTCCATCTCTCTACCTCACTCTCCTCCTTTAAGATGCTCCTTAAAACCAATTTATTATTCACCTGCCACCACATCTCCTTTTGTGTCTCAGTGTCACATTTTGTGTGCAAAATCCTGGGAAGTGCCTTGGGACATTTTACTATGTTACTGTATTAATGCAAGTTGGCTTTGAATAAATTCAGTATCTTCAGTGAAGGCAGATACTGTATTTCTGTAAACTGGGGCTATTCAATACAACTGAAGTGTTTAAAGAATGATAATAATGATGAATTAACTGACTGATTTTATTTTATTTCTTAGTTCCAATTGAAAATGGCTTCGTTCGTCCTGGTGTAATCATTAGCATTGTCTTTGGGATAGTGTGCGCATTTCCATTGGCACTGGTCATTGGCTATGTCTTAGTAAGGTTAGTAAATATTCATTTAACAATGAGCTACTTGCGACAATGAATCTTATGAAATAAGCAGATTCTGTGCTCCGAGCCAGTTGTGCAGGCAAATCACCCAACACAACCCACTATTTCACACACTCCTCGCTGACATTGTCAAACTATCTTTAGTCTTTGCTCCACAAGCTTTTGTCCAGTGGTGATCCATTGCTGGGCCAACACTAGGAAGAGTTAAATAAACACTAAACTCCAAAAAGCCTTCCTGACCAAGCTTGCTAGGTAAGTACCTTATGGTGAAAACAATTAAACTTCTTCATAGCCGTGAGTTCCAAACAAAGCGGTAGTGGTACAATGAGGCCATGAGTGAGAATCCCATTCGCTTTCAAATACTGCTCATGTACCATCAGTCTTTCCTCACCAATGTTTTCCAGACTAAGAAACGTTCAGCAGGAATCATGTATTAAGCTCCATGAAAATACCAGAAAACCTCTAGTGCCAATGTCCACACCTGCCTGGTGTCCAGGTGATATAGGAAGCAAGGTTGTGCTTGCACTCATTCACACACACACACAAAAACACACACACACACCACTACCCCAAGACTCAACACATGTGCACACACAAGCGAATATGCTCACACACACATTGCTGCCCCAAGGCTCTTCTGACACACACACACTCACACACACACGCACACACAAACAATGCTGCCCTTCATCTCCCCGTAAACATTGAACTGTGCCACACTCCGAATGCTCTCAGGTATGCTCATGCACAAACTGCCCCAGGTCTTCCTTATGCCATTACGACACAAAATGAGGCCATTTGGCCTATCAAGTCCTTGCTGCTCCCTGTAGAACAATCCAGTCAGTCCCACTCCCCTACTCAAGACCTATAGCCCTGCAAGTTTATTTCCTTCAAGTGCCCATCCAATTTAGTTTTGAAATCATTGACTGTCTAAACTTCCATTACCCTCGTAGGCAGCGAGTTCCAGTTGATTACCTCTCGCTGGGAAAAAACAGTTCTTCTGAACACTCCCCCCTGCATCTCTTGCCCAAACCCTTAACTTTGTGCCCCCTAGTCCTGTGCAAACAGTTAATGGGAAAACACTTTGTCTACCTTATGTAAGCCTGTCATAACCTCCATTACATCTCTCCAAAACCACTGCTCCAAGGAGAACAACCCAAATTTTTCCAACCTAACCCTATAACTAAAATCCTGCATCCCCTGAAATATTCTGGTTAACCTTCTGCCACACCTCCAAGTTTGTTCTCATCAGTAACTTTTACTCTGTATTTCCAATATCCAAGTTACTTATATATATCAGAAAAGCAGTGGACCTAGCACTGACCCCTGGGGAGCACCACTATCTACCTGCCAGCCTGAAAAACAACCATTTACCACCTTCCTTGAACTAGAATGCCACATTTGCCACTTTCCAATCCCATATCAGGGAAGGTTAGAAGAATATGTCAAGATCCCACCCCCCCCGCATTACCTCCACCCCACCTCCCTGGATGCAAGTCATCTGGACCAAGTGACTTATCCACTGTAGATGTAGCCAGTCCTTGCAGTACATCCTGCCTCTCAACTTTCACCCCATCCATTACCTCTATCATCTCCACAGGTATCAATCTTTTGTCGACATTCTCTTCCTTAATAAACATTGATACAAAATACACATTAAATATTCTAGCCTTGCTCTCTGCCTCCAAGTATATATTGCCTTCTCTGTCCTTAATAGATCTCAACTTGTTCTGAAAAGAAAATGATTCAATATCAATCTTATACTCTTTAAGATCCCAAATTAACATGAGATAAATATGAATTAACAGGAAAACTGTGGTCATACACACCAAATTGCACAGTAAATGGCAGCTCCCACCGATTTCTCGGATGTCAATGTTCACTGTGAGTTACACAATCCTTGTGAAAATTCTGTCTACCTCCTGAGTGATTTCAAATCTCCACTTTCGGAGAGCTAGCCTCTAAATTCCCCCAGAAACTTCTCTGACTCAGACTGCCTCAATGATTGCACACCTCCCAACGATTCAATTTCTCCTCCTGAGGAGAATCCCAGGAGACTCACAAAGCTGCAGTCCCGATTTAGTGAACTGATTTAGTTCTGTCGAAGGGTCATGAGGACTCGAAATGTCAACTCTTTTCTTCTCCGCCGATGCTGCCAGACCTGCTGAGTTTTTTCCAGGTAATTCTGTTTTTGTTTTGGATTTCCAGCATCCGCAGTTTTCTTTGTTTTTGTCCCGATTTAGTTACTGGCATTATTTCATCAAACTGTGAGCTTCACTAAGCTGGCACTGCCCCTGGGTTTCTCTGAACTCTTCTGTGCCATAAGCCTTTCCAGCATGGAGCTAGCGGCTTTCTTCCACTGTTTCAGCTCCCCCGAACTTCTCCCGAGCCGTCAGTGTCCGCAGCCTGCCAATATATCACTTCAGCTGCCTAGAGTGCCTCCTTCTGCCTCCCAACGCCCCCACTCATGGACTTCCTTTTACCTGCCACCACAGGTCCCGGACCACACCGATACCCTGCTGATCCCTGTCATGGCCCTGAGAACCTGGAATGCTGGGCTGAGCACACACAGCCTGCTGCTGGCTGCACATGTGTCAGAACTCTAGGGCCTGTCGGGGAATGGTGTCCTCAGCATCCTTCTGGGACAAGGGAAGTTCACATTTCTGAATATTGCTTTATTATTTACATTTTTGGTTGCCTTTTCTATGACCTACTATTCTATTCTCGCTTTGCTAGTCTTATTTCCTACTTCACTTTCCTTCTCAAGTTCTTGTATTTGACTCGTTCGTGCTGTAGAATTCAACTGACATGCATCACGCACCTTCCCTTTATGTTTCATCATATTCTCTATCCATTTTGTCATCCTAGGAGCCCTGGCTTTGGTTCCCCTCCCTTTCACCCCTGTCAGAATGCACCTAGACTGGACCTGAAACATCTCCTCCTTAAAGATCGCCCAGTGTTCAGTTCCAGTTTTTTTTTGTGTCAATCTTTGTTTCCATTTTACCCTGATTAGATCCCTTCTCATCACATTAGCATTATCCCTTTTCCAATTTAAAAGTTCTATTTTAGATTGTTCTTCTGCATTACTAATCTAAATCTTGTGATACTCTTACCCAACTGTTCCTCTCAGACTTGATCCACTTGGCTCACTTTGTTTCCCAGCACCAGATCCAGCAAATGCCTCCTCTCTAATTGGACTAAGAGCATACTGATCAAGGAGGTTCTCCTGGACATAGTTCAGAAATTCCTGTCCCTCCTGTTGCTATCCTCCTCAAAGTTAACAATTCCTTCCAATTTTGTGTCAATTTTCAAATTTTGCCCTGTTCGCTGAAGTGTATGACATTAATATATGTCAAGAAAAGCAGTAATCTTTGTGGAAGTCCACTGTACAACTTCCTCCAGTTCAAGAATCAACCATTTCCCACTACTTTCAATTTCCTGTCACTCAGTCAAATTCAAATCATTGCTGCCACTGACCCTTTTTATTCCATGGTCTTTAACCTGGCTGGCAAACCTGACATGTGGCACTTTATCAAATGCCCAAGTCCATATAATCACATTCAAATGCATTACTCTCATCAACTCTCTATGTTACCTCAACAAAAACTCACTTAAGTTAGTTAAACATGATTTGCCCTCAACAACTGCATGTTGTTTGTTATAAACAGTCCCCTGCGAGGTCCCCCAATTTGTTAACTTCTCAAACGAGACCCCAGGTTTGTTATGCTCCCAGGTGAGAAGGGATGAACTGGCTCCCCTTCTTTATTCAACGCACAACAAGGTTAATTTCAAAAGGACCCCTTCCCCTTCCCTCGTGGATCCCTTTTCCCAGTCCAAATGTATTTATGTTTCAGAAGAAGCCAATTTAACCAAGGTGTTTTGAGATAAAGAAAAAGTAAGTTTATTAGTTACTAAAAACCTGAGAAAATATAATAAAAACACAACACAAATACACACAGATCAGAAATGAGAAACTGAGTCCAATTTTTTGTTATTTGCTCATGGGATGTGGGTGTCACTGGCTGGGTAAGCATTTATTGCCCATTCCCTATTGCCCTTGAGAGTTGAGGGGCTTGCCAGGGCAATTTCAGAGGTCATTTAAGTGTCCTATGCAGGCTAGACCAGGTAAGTAGCTTTCCTTCCCTAAGCCAGATAGTTTTTTACGACAATCGACAATGGTGTCATAGTCATCATTTTAATTCCAGATAAATGGAAATACAAGTTAAAAAAGATAGATGAATCAGTCTTTGGCTTGTGCGTGAGGTGTACATGGCGAAACATTGTGGCCATTCAGTTGGGTGATTCTGGTAGAGCTGACTTGGTTACTTGGTTTAGAGGCACTTAGTTCTGCAGGTTTACCTGGAAAAACTCAGCAGGTCTGGCAGCATCGGCGGAGAAGAAAAGAGTTGACGTTTCGAGTCTTCATGACCCTTCGACAGAACTTGATTTCGAGTCCAGGAAAGAGTTGAAATATAAGCTGGTTTAAGGTGTGTGTTTGGGGGGGGAGAGAGAGAGAGAGACAGAGGTGCTTGTGTAGACAAACAAGCTGTGATAGAAGCAGATCATCAAAAGATGTCAATGACAATGGGACAAAAGAACACATAGGTGTTAAAGTTAAAGTTGGTGATATTATCTAAACGAATGTGCTAATTAAGAATGGATGGTAGGGCACTCAAGGTACAGCTCTAGTGGGGGTGGGGGGAGCATAAAAGATTTTAAAATATTTAAAAATAATGGAAATAGGTGGGAAAAGAAAAATCTATAAAATTTATAGGGAAAAAAAAGGGGGAAAAAAAGGGGGAAACAGAAAGGGGGTGGGGATGGGGGAGGGAGCTCACGACCTAAAGTTATTGAATTCAATATTCAGACCGGAAGGCTGTAAGGTGCCTAGTCGGAAGATGAGGTGTTGTTCCTCCAGTTTGCGTTGGGCTTCACTGGAACAATGCAGTAAGCCAAGGACAGACATGTGGGCAAGAGAGCAGGGTGGAGTGTTAAAATGGCAAGCGACAGGGAGGTTTGGGTCATTCTTGCGGACAGACCGCAGGTGTTCTGCAAAGCGGTCGCCCAGTTTACGTTTGGTCTCTCCAATGTAGAGGAGACCACATTGGGAGCAACGAATGCAGTAGACTAAGTTGGGGGAAATGCAAGTGAAATGCTGCTTCACTTGAAAGGAGTGTTTGGGCCCTTGGACGGTGAGGAGAGAGGAAGTGAAGGGGCAGGTGTTACATCTTTTGCGTGGGCATGGGGTGGTGCCATAGGAGGGGGTTGAGGAGTAGGGGGTGATGGAGGAGTGGACCAGGGTGTCCCGGAGGGAGCGATCCCTACGGAATGCCGATAAGGGGGGTGAAGGGAAGATGTGTTTGGTGGTGTCATCATGCTGGAGTTGGCGGAAATGGCGGAGGATGATCCTTTGAATGCGGAGGCTGGTGGGGTGATAAGTGATAAGTGCCGACTAGGCACCTTACAGCCTTCCGGTCTGAATATTGAATTCAATAACTTTAGGTCGTGAGCTCCCTCCCCCATCCCCACCCCCTTTCTGTTTCCCCCTTTTTTTCCCCCTTTTTTTTCCCTATAAATTTTATAGATTTTTCTTTTCCCACCTATTTCCATTATTTTTAAATATTTTAAAATCTTTTATGCTCCCCCCACCCCCACTAGAGCAGTACCTTGAGTGCCCTACCATCCATTCTTAATTAGCACATTCGTTTAGATAATATCACCAACTTTAACTTTAACACCTATGTGTTCTTTTGTCCCATTGTCACTGACATCTTTTGATGATCTGCTTCTATCACTGCTTGTTTGTCTACACAAGCACCTCTGTCTCTCTCTCTCTCTCCGCACCCCCCCCCCCCCCAACACACCTTAAACCAGCTTATCTTTCAACTCTTTCCTGGACTCGAAATCAAGTTCTGTCGAAGGGTCATGAAGACTCGAAACGTCAACTCTTTTCTTCTCCGCCGATGCTGCCAGACCTGCTGAGTTTTTCCAGGTAATTCTGTTTTTGTTTTGGATTTCCAGCATCCGCAGTTTTCTTTGTTTTAGTTCTGCAGGTTGGCTGAAGAAGCTGTCTTTTTTTCGGTTTTGATTGTGGCTTTGATTGTCTCCAGCAACAGAAAGAGAGAGAGAGATTTTGCCTGCAATCTGCGGGGTTGATTAGTTGATCTTCCTGTGTTGTCACTCAGCACTCCACCACTCTGGCACACAAGCGCGTACAGATCAGGTCTGCAGCTAGCTTTTTAACCCATTTTCTTGTGTATTCCTGGAAGGGGAAAAAACAAACATGACTTTGGCCCAGAGTCAGTTTTCTTTCAACTCAGACCATTTCCACATTCTGAAACACAACTCAACAGTAAATGTGTTTTGGGAGTCTTCTGAGATGTGGCAATCAGTCTGTATTGTCTCTGCAACCACAGGAGATTAAAGTTCAGTATTTTGCATTTCATCTCTTCCTTTCAAGATTCTCTGTCTGAGGTAGGCCTTGACACCTTAGCTGCTGCATTCCATGTTCTCTCAGGACTATGTGGTTGAATATAATCCACAAAAGAATTTTCCAGAAAGTGGTACTTTACATTCTCAGGCATCTTTTGCTCAATGTCATTGCTTGTGTGTCTTTTTAAAAAAATACATCTTCCTTAAAAAGTTCAGTATGCCTGAAAGCAATTCAGGACTGTTAACCACTGTGTGACAGTTTCCCTAATTAATCCACATTTGTCCAACTCACTGTTGGATTTGTTCAGGATTATCATTTTCAAAGCTTTCTCACCACCAAGGATAAGCTCAGTTTAGCTTTACAGCCTTGAAGAACAAGGCTGCAACATTCGCAATTCTCCAGTGCTCTGCATCTAAAGGCAAGATAACAACTTTACCTACAGCCAGCCCTTCTAATATCTTTTCATAAATTTTAAGAACATCCTGTATAAAACATATCTTCTCTTTAACTATGACTTTGGCAGCATCTTCTTCCTTATATAGAAACATAGAAACTAGGAGCAGGAGGAGGCCATTCAGCCCTTCCAGCCTGCTCCACCATTCATTATGATCATGGCTGATCCTCTATCTCAAAGCTATACTCCCACTCTCCCCCTGAAACCTTTAGTGTCTGGAAATCTATCTATTTCCTTCTTAAATGTACTCAGTGATTTGGCCTCCACAGTTTCTCTGGTAAAGAATTCCACAGGTTCACCACCCTCTGAGTGAAGAGGTTTCTCCTCATCTCAGTCCTAAATGGTCTACCCTGTACCCTGAGACTGTGACCTCTTATTCTAGCTCCTCCAGCCAGAGGAAACATGATTCCTGCATCCAGTCTGTCCATCCCTGTCAGAATTTTATACGTTTTAATGAGATCCCCTCTCATTCTTCTAAACCCCAGTGAATACAGGCCTAGTCGACCCAATCTCTCCTCACACTACAACCCTGCCATCCCAGGAATCAGTCTGGTGAACCTTCACTGCACTCCCTCTATGGCAAGTATATCCTTTCTTAGGTAAGGAGACCAAAACTTCACGCAATACTCCAGCTGTGGTCTCTCCAAGACCCTGTACAGCTGCAGTAAGACATCCTTGCTCCTGTACTCAAGTCCTCTCACAATGAAGGCCAACATATCATTTACCTTCCTAACTGCTTGCTGCACCTGCCTGCTTGCTTTCAGTGATTGGTGTACAAGGACACCCAGATCCCTTTGTACATCAACATTTCCCAATCTATCACCATTTAAATAATACTCTGCCAATCTGTTTACCTACCCAAGTGGATAACTTCACACTTATCCACGTTATACTGCATCGGCCATGGATTTGTCCACTCACTCAACCTGTCTAAATCACCTTGAAGCCTCTTAACACCCTCCTCATCACTCATATTCCCACCAAGTTTCATGTCAGCAAACTTGGAAATATTACATTTGGTTCCCTCATCCAAATCATTGATATACATTGTGAATAGCTGGTGCCCAAGCACTGATCCCTGCGGTACCCCCCTAGTCACTGCCTGCCACTCAGAAAAAGACCCATTTATTCCTACTCTCTGTTTCCTGTCTGCTAACCAATTCTCAATCCATGCCAAAATATTACCCCCAATCTGATGTGCTTTAATTTTTCACACTAACCTCTGTTGTGGGACTTTATGAAAAGCTTTCTGAAAATCCAAATACACCACATCCACTGGTTCTCCCTTAGCTAGTCTGCCAGTTACCTCCTCACAGAACTCCAGTAGGTTTGTCAAACAATTTCCCTTTCAGAAACCCATGCTGACTCTGTCTAATCCTGTGTCCTGTTATAACATCCATTATAATAGACTCTAGCATTTTCCCTACCACTGAGGTTAGTCTAACCGGTCTGTAACCCCCTGTTTTCTCCCTCCCTCCTTTTATAAATAATGGGGTTACATTTGCCACCCTCTATTCTGCGGGGACTGTTCCAGAATCTACAGAATTTTGGAAGATGACAACTAACACATCCACTATTTCCATGACCACCTCCTTCAGCACCCTGGGATGTAGATTATCAGGCCCTGGGGATTTATCGGGTTTCAGTCCCATTAATTTCTCCTATTGTTTTAGTAATACCAATTTCCTTCAATTCCTCCTTCCCACTAGACCCTTGGCTCCCTCGTATTTCTGGGAAGTTATTTGTATCTTCCTCAGTGAAGACAGAACTGAAGTTATTGTTTAATTGCTCTGCCTTTTCCTTGTTTTCTATTATTAATTCTCCTGTTTCAGACAGTAAGGGACCTACATTTGTCTTCACTAATCTTCCTATTTTTCCATACTTAGAGAACTTTTACAGTCTTATTTTAAGTTCCTCGCAAGTTTACTCTCATACTCTATTTTTCCTCTTAATCAATCTCTTGGTCCTCCTTCTAAACTGCTCCCAATCCTCAGGCTTGTTATTCTGTCTAGCAACTTTATATAGCTCCTCTTTGGACCTAATACTGCACTTAATTTATTTTGTTAGCCATGGTTGGGTAGCTTTTCATGTTGTGTTTTTGTGCCAGAAAGGAATGTATAGCAGTTGCAATGCATACATTCACTCCCTAAATATTAGCCATTGCCTATCAACCCCTTCAATGAAGTTCCTCCATCTATCTTAGCCAACTCATGCCTCATACCTTCGTGGTTTCCTTTGCTTAGATTTAGGACCTAGTTTCGAATTGGACTTCTTCACTTTCCAACCTAAGGAAGAATTCTGTCATGTCAGGGTCACTGTTCCCTAATGGACTCTGCACAACAAGATTGTAAATTAACCCCGTCTTATTGCACAAAACCAAATCTATGATAGCCTTTCCCCCAGTCAGTCCCTCGACATACTGGTCTAAAAAACCATCTTGTACACATTCCAGGAATTCATTCGCCACAGTATTATTGCTAATTTGCTTTAACCAGTCTCTCTGTAGATTACAGTCACCCATGATTACTGTAGCACCCATGTTACATGCATCTCTAATTTCCTGTTTAATACCGTCCCCTACCTTATCACTACTGTTTGGAGGCCTATAGACAACTCCCACTAATGTTTTCCACCCCTGTTGCTTCTTAGCTCCACCCAGACTGATTCTACATCGAGATTTTCTGAGCTAATATCCTCTCTCACCATCGCACTGATTTCATCCTTAACTAACACCACCACCCCACCTCCTTTTCGTTTTTGTCTCTCCTTCCTAAATATCAAGTTCCCTTGGATATTCAGTTCCCAGCCTTGGACAACCTTTTTTTAAATTCATATACGGGATGTGGCTGGGCCCAGCATTTATTACCGGTCCCTAATTGCCCCTTGAGAAGGTGGTGGTGAGATGACTTCTTGACCCGCTGCAGTCCATGTGGTGTAGGTACACCTACAGTGCTGTTAGGGAGGGAGTTCCAGGATTTTGTCCATGTGGTGTAAGTACACCCACAGTGCTGTTAGGGAGTGAGTTCCAGGATTTTGTCCATGTGGTGTAGGTACACCCACAGTGCTGTTAGGGAGGGAGTTCCAGGATTTTGTCCATGTGGTGTAGGTACACCCACAGTGCTGTTAGGGAGAGAGATCCAGGATTTTGTCCATGTGGTGTAGGTACACCCACAGTGCTGTTAGGGAGGGAGTTCCAGGATTTTGTCCATGTGGTGTAAGTACACCCACAGTGCTGTTAGGGAGGGAGTTCCAGGATTTTGTCCATGTGGTGTAAGTACACCCACAGTGCTGTTAGGGAGGGAGTTCCAGGATTTTGTCCATGCGGTGTAAGTACACCCACAGTGCTGTTAGGGAGGGAGTTCCAGGATTTTGTCCATGTGGTGTAGGTACACCCACAGCGCTGTAAGGGAGGAAGTTCCAGGATTTTGTCTGTATGGTGTAGGTACACCAACAATGCTGTTAGGGAGGGAGTTCCAGGATTTTGTCCCCTGTGGTGTAGGTACACCCACAGTGCTGTTAGGGAGGGAGTTCCAGGATTTTGTCCATGTGGTGTAGGTACACCCACAGTGATGTTTGGGAGAGAGTTCCAGGATTTTGTCCGTGTGGTGTAGGTACACCCACAGTGCTGTTAGGGAGGGAGTTCCAGGATTTTGTCCATGTGGTGTAGGTACATCCACAGTGATGTTTGTGGGGGAGTTCCAGGATTTTTTCCATGTGGTGTAGGTACACCCACCGTGCTGTTAAGGAGGGAGTTCCAGGATTTTGTCTGTGTGGTGTAGGTACACCCACAGTGCTGTTAGGGAGGGAGTTCCAGGATTTTGTCCGTGTGGTGTAGGTACACCCACAGTGCTGTTAGGGAGGGAGTTCCAGGATTTTGTCCCTGTGGTGTAGGTAGATCCACAGTGATGTTTGTGGGGGAGTTCCAGGATTTTGTCCATGTGGTGTAGGTACACCCACAGTGCTGTTAAGGAGGGAGTTCCAGGATTTTGTCCGTGTGGTGTAGGTACACCCACAGTGCTGTTAGGGAGGGAGTTCCAAGATTTTGTCCATGTGGTGTAGGTACACCCACAGTGCTGTTAGGGAGGGAGTTCCAGGATTTTGTCCATGTGGTGTAGGTACACCCACAGTGCTGTTAGGGAGGGAGTTCCAGGATTTTGTCCGTGTGGTGTCGGTACACCCACAGTGCTGTTAGGGAGGGAGTTCCAGGATTTTGTCCGTGTGGTGTAGGTACACCCACAGTGCTGTTAGGGAGGGAGTTCCAGGATTTTGTCCGTGTGGTGTAGGTACAGCCACAGTGCTGTTAGGGAGGGAGTTCCAGGATTTTGTCCATCTGGTGTAGGTACACCCACAGTGCTGTTAGGGAGGGAGTTCCAGGATTTTGTCCGTGTGGTGTAGGTACACCCACAGTGCTGTTAGGGAGGGAGTTCCAGGATTTTGTCCCTGTGGTGTAGGTAGATCCACAGTGATGTTTGTGGGGGAGTTCCAGGATTTTGTCCATGTGGTGTAGGTACACCCACCGGGCTGTTAAGGAGGGAGTTCCAGGATTTTGTCTGTGTGGTGTAGGTACACCCACAGTGCTGTTAGGGAGGGAGTTCCAGGATTTTGTCCGTGTGGTGTAGGTACACCCACAGTGCTGTTAGGGAGGGAGTTCCAGGATTTTGTCCCTGTGGTGTAGGTAGATCCACAGTGATGTTTGTGGGGGAGTTCCAGGATTTTGTCCATGTGGTGTAGGTACACCCACAGTGCTGTTAAGGAGGGAGTTCCAGGATTTTGTCCGTGTGGTGTAGGTACACCCACAGTGCTGTTAGGGAGGGAGTTCCAAGATTTTGTCCATGTGGTGTAGGTACACCCACAGTGCTGTTAGGGAGGGAGTTCCAGGATTTTGTCCATGTGGTGTAGGTACACCCACAGTGCTGTTAGGGAGGGAGTTCCAGGATTTTGTCCGTGTGGTGTCGGTACACCCACAGTGCTGTTAGGGAGGGAGTTCCAGGATTTTGTCCGTGTGGTGTAGGTACACCCACAGTGCTGTTAGGGAGGGAGTTCCAGGATTTTGTCCGTGTGGTGTAGGTACACCCACAGTGCTGTTAGGGAGGGAGTTCCAGGATTTTGTCCGTGTGGTGTAGGTACAGCCACAGTGCTGTTAGGGAGGGAGTTCCAGGATTTTGTCCATCTGGTGTAGGTACACCCACAGTGCTGTTAGGGAGGGAGTTCCAGGATTTTGTCCGTGTGGTGTAGGTACACCCACAGTGCTGTTAGGGAGGGAGTTCCAGGATTTTGTCCGTGTGGTGTAGGTACACCCACAGTGCTGTTAGGGAGGGAGTTCCAGGATTTTGTCCGTGTGGTGTAGGTACACCCACAGTGCTGTTAGGGAGGGAGTTCCAGGATTTTGTCCATCTGGTGTAGGTACACCCACAGTGCTGTTAGGGAGGGAGTTCCAGGATTTTGACCCAGCGACAGTGAAGGAACGGTGATATATTTCCATGTCAGGATGGTGAGTGACTTGGAGGGGAACTTCCAGGTGGTGGTGTTCCCATCTATCTGCTGCCCTTATCCTTCTAGATGGTAGTGATCATGGGTTTGGGAGGTGCTGCCTGTGGAGCCATGGTGAGTTGCTGCAGTGCATCTTGTAGATGGTACACACACTGCTGCTACTGTGTGTCAGTGGGAATTCCATCTCACTCCTGACTTGTGCCTTGTAGATGGTGGACAGGCTTTGGGGAGTCAGGAGGTGAGTTACTCACTGCAGGATTCCCAGCCTCTGACCTGCTCTTGTAGACACAGTATTTATATGGCTGGTCCAGTTCAGTTTCTGGTCAATGGTAACCCCCAGGATGTTGATAGTGGGAGATTCAGTGATGGGAATGTCATTGAACACCAAGGAGCGATGGATAGATTCTCTCTTGTTGGAGATGGTCATTGCCTGACACTTGTGTGGGTGTGAATGTTACTTGCCACATGTCAGCCCAAGCCTGGATATTGTCCAGGTCTTGCTGCATTTGGACATGGACTGCTTCAGTATCTGAGGAGTTGTGAATGGTGCTGAACATTGTGCAACCATTAGCGAACATCCCCACTTCTGACCTTATGATGGAAGGAAGGTCATTGATGAAGCAGCTGAAGATGGTTGGGCTGAGGACACTACCCTGAGGAATTCCTGCAGTGATGTCCTGGAGCTGAGATGACTGACCTCCAACAACCACAACCATCTTCCTTTGTGCTGGGTATGACTCCAACCAGTGGAGAGTTTTCCCCCTGATTCCCATTGACTCCAGTTTTGCTGGGGCTCCTTGATGCCACACTCGGTCAAATGCTGCCTTGATGTCAAGGGCAGTCACTCTCACCTCACCTCGGGAGTTCAGCTCTTTTGTCCGTGTTTGAACCAAGGCTGTAATGAGGTCAGGAGCTGAGTGGCCCTGGCGGAACCCAAACTGGGCATCAGTTTTGGTAAGCAAGTGCTGCTTGATAGCACTGTTGTTGACCCCTTCCATTACTTTACTGATGATGGAGAGTAGACTGATGGGCAGTAATTGTCCGGGTTGGATTTGTCCTGCTTTTTGTGTACAGGACATACCTGGGCAATTTTCCACGTAGCCGGGTAGATGCCAGTGTTGTAGCTGTACTGGAACAGCTTGGCTAGAGGCACGGCAAGTTCTGGAGCACAAGTCTTCAGTACTATTGCTGGAATATTGTCAGGGCCCAGAGCCTTTGTAGTGTCCAGTGCCTTCAGCTGTTGCTTGATATCACGTGGAGTGAATCGAATTGGCTGAAGACCGGAATCTGTGATGCTGGGGACCTCTGGAGGAGGCTGAGATGAATCATCCACTCGGCACTTCTGGCTGAAGATTGTAACAAATGCTTCAGCCTTATCTGTTGCACTGATGTGCTGGGCTCCTCCATCATTGAGGATGGGGATATTTGTGGAGCCTCCTCCTCCAGTGAGATGTTTAATTGTCTACCACCATTCACAACTGGATGTGGCAGGATTGCAGACTTCTGATCTGATCCATTGGCTGTGGGATCGCTTAGCTCTGTCTATCCCTTGCAGCTTATGCTGTTTGACACACAAGTAATCCTGTGTTGTAGCTTCACCAGGTTGACACCTCATTTTTAGGTATGCCTGGTGCTGCTCCTGATATGTCCTCCTGCACTCTTCACTGAACCAGGGTTGACCCCCTGACTTGATGGTAATGGTGGAGTGGGGGATATGCTGGGCCATGAGGTTACAGATTGTGTTCGAGTACAATTCTGCTGCTGCTGATGGCCCACAGCGCCTCATGGATGCCAGTCTGGAGTTGCTAGATCTGTGTGAAATCTATCCTATTTAGCAGGGTGGTAGTGTCACACAACATGATGGGGGTATCCTCAATGTGAAGGTGGGACTACATCTCCACAATGACTGTGTTGTGGTCACTCCTACTGTTACTGTCATGGACAGATGTATCTGCAGCAGACAGGTTAGTGAGGATGAGGTCAAGTATGATTTTCCCTCACCACCTGCCGCAGACACAGTCTAGCAGCTAATTCACTTATGACACAGCAACTCGGTCAGTAGTGGGGCTACCGAGACACTCTTGGTGATGGACATTGAAGGCCCCCATCCAGAGTACATTCTGTGCCCTTCCCACCCTCAGTGCTTCCTCCAAGTGGTGTTTAACATGGAGGAGGCACTGATTCACCAGCTGAGGGAGGGTGGTACTTGGTAATCAGCAGGAGGTTTCCTTGCCCATGTCTGACCTGATATTATGAGACTTCTTGGGGTCCAGAGTGGATGTTGAGGACTCCCAGGGTAACTCCCTCCTGACTGTATACCACTGTGTCCCCACCTCTGCTCAGTCTGTCCTGCCGGTGGGACAGGACATATCCAGGGATGGTGATGGTGGTGTCTGGGACATTATCTGTAAGGTATGATTCCGTGAGGATGACTGTCACGCTGTTGATGACTAGTCTGTGAGACAGCTCTCCCAGTTTTGGCACTAGCCCCCAGATGTGAGTAATGGGGACTTTGCAGGGTTGACAGGGCTGAGTTTGCTGTTGCTGTTTCAGGTCCCTGGGTCAATGCCGGGTGGTCCATTCGGGTTCATCCCTTTTTTGTGACTTTGTAGCTGTGTAACACAGCTGAGTGTCTGGCTCAGACATTTCAGAGTCAACCACATTGCTGTGGGTCTGGAGTCACATGTGGGCCAGACCAGGTAAGGACAGCAGATTTTCTTCCCTAAAGGACATTTGATTAAATTTTTTGAGGAGGTGACCAGGTGTGTAGATGAGGGCAGTGCAGTTGGTGTAGTTTATATGGATTTCAGCAAAGCCTTTGACAAGGTCCCACATGGGAGACTTATGAAGAATGCAAATGCACATGGGATACAGGGTAATTTGATGAGGTGGATTCAAAATTGGCTTAGTTGTAGGAGGCAGAGGGTGATGACAGAAGGATGTTTTAGTGACTGGAAGCCAGTGTCCAGTGGTGTACCACAGGGATCTGTGCTCGGTCCCCTATTATTCATCATTTATATAAATGACATAGAGGACTACGTGGGGGGTAGGATTAGTAAGCTTGCTGATGACAAAGATTGGCCAGGTGGTTAACAGTGAGGTTGAGTGTCTTGGGCTACAGGAAGATATAGACGGGATGGTCAAATGGGCAGATAAGTGGCAGATCAGATTTAACCCTGAAAAGTGTGAGGTGATACACTTTGGTAGGAATAATTTGACAAGGAAGTATTCATTGAACGGCATGACACTTGGAAGTTCTGAGGAACAAAGGGACGTTGGCGTGTGTGTCCATTGATCTCTGAAGGCGGAGGGCCATGTTAGTGGGGTGGTGAAAAAGGCATATGGGACACTTGTTTTATCAACTGAGAAAAGTTGTGAGTGATGTTGGAGTTGTATAGAACCTTGGTGAGGCCACAGCTGGAGCACTGTGTGCAGTTCTGGTCGCCACATTATAGGAAGGATGTGAAACAAAAACAGAAACAGAAATACCTGGAAAAGCTCAGTAGGTCTGGCAGCATCGGTCTAGTTCTGTTGAAGGGTCATGAGGACTCGGAACGTCAACTATGCTCTCCTCCATCGGCCATATTTCTGTTTCTGTTTTTGTTTTGGATTTCCAGCATCTGCAGTTTTTTTGCTTTTATAAATATATATATATATATATATATATAGGAAGGATGTGATTGCCCTGGGGGGGGTTGCAGAGGAGATTCACCAGGATGTTGCCTGGGATGAAACATTTAAGTTATGAAGAGAGGTTGGATAGACTTGGGTTGTTTTTGTTGGAGCAGAGAAGACTGAGGAGCGACCTGATCGAGATGTACAAGATTATGAGGGGCATGGACAGGGTGGATAGGGAGCAGCTGTCCCCTCAGTTGAAGGGTCAGTCACGAGGGGACACAAGTTCAAGGTGAGGGGCAGGAGGTTTAGGGGGGAAGTGAGGAAAAACTTTTTTACCCAGAGGCTGGTGACAGTCTGGAATGCGCTGCCAGGGAGGGTGGTGGAGGCGGGTTGCCTCACATCCTTTAAAAAGTATCTGGATGAGCACTTGGCACATCATAACATTCAAGGCTATGGGCCAAGTGCTGGTAAATGGGATTAGGTAGGTAGGTCAGGTGTTTCTCATGTGTCAGTGCAGACTCGATGGGCCGAAGGGCCTCTTCTGCACTGTGTGATTCTGTGATTCTGCCGGTTTCTGTGTGTGTCTGTGTGTATCTGCGTATGTGTCTCTGTGTGCCTGCGTGTGTGTGTGTGTGTCTGTGTCTCTGTGTCTGAGTCTGCTTGTGTGTCTGAGTTTGTGCCCGTGTACCTGTTTCTTGTGTGTCTGTGTTTGCGTCTGTGTACCAGTTTCTGTGTTTATGTATGTATCTGTAAGGGCAGGATTTTACATTCCCGCTGTTGTCAATGGGATTTATAATGGCCCGTCGCATTTTACAGCCCTGTCCCTGCTGAAACCGAGCCTTAAAATTCTGCTCTATGTCTGTGTGTATGTCTCCGTGTGTGTGTGTGTCTTCTTGTGCATGTGTCTGTGCATGTGTGTTTGTGTGTCTGTGTATGTGTGTGTGTCTGTGTGTGTTTGTGCGTCTGTGTGTGTCTGTGTCTCTGTGTCTGTGTGTGTGTGTCTGTATTTGTGTTTGTGTGCCTGTGAGTGTGTGTATTCATGTCAATGTATGTGCCTGAGTGTTTGTATGTGTGTATTCATGTCCATGTATGTGCCTGTGTGTATCTGTGTGTCTGTGTCTGCGTGTATACATGTTTGTTTGTGTGTGTGTCTGTCTGTGTGTATGTGTTTGTCTGTGTGTATGTCTACGTATGTCTGTGTGTTTGTGTGTGTCTGTGTGTATGTGTTTACTTGTGTGTGTGTCTGTGCGTATGTCTGTGTACATGTTTGTCTGTGTTTGTGTGTGTGTGTCTGTTGTGTGTGGGTAATATATTAGCTTGGATACAGGATTGGCTAACCAACAGAAAGCAGAGAGTCGGGATAAATGGGTCTTTTTCTGGACGACAAGCTGTAACTAGTGGGGTGCCACAGGGTTCGGTCCTTGGGCCCCAACTATTTACAATCTATATTAATGACTGGAATTCAGGGATAGAAGGTACTATAGCTAAGTTTGCAGATGACACCAAAATAGGTGGGAAAGTAAATTGCAATGAAGAAATAAGAAATTTACAAATGGATATGGACAGGTTAGGTGAATGGGCCGAAATCTGGCAGATGGAGTTTAACGTGGATAAGTGTGAGGTTATCCATTTTGGTCGGAAGAATAAAAAGGCAACTTATTATTTAAATGGAGAGAAACTCCAGAATGCTTCAGTGCAGAGGGATCTGGGTGTCCTCGTGCATGAATCGCTGAAAGCTAGTCTGCAGGTACAGCAGGTAATAAGGAAGGCAAATGGAATTTTGGCATTTATTGCTAAAGGAATAGAGTATAAAAATAGGGAAGTGTTGTTGCAACTGTACAAGGCATTGGTGAGACCGCACCTGGAGTACTGTGCACAGTTTTGGTCCCCTTACTTGAGGAAGGATGTAGTTGCACTGGAGGCAGCTCAGAGGAGGTTCACTAGATTGATTCCAGAGATGCGGGGCTTGTCTTATGAGGAGAGGTTGAGCAGTTTAGGCCTATACTCGCTAGAGTTTAGAAGGATGAGAGGAGATGTAATTGAGGTATATAAGATGCTAAAGGGGAGAGACAAAGTAGACGTGGAGTGGATGTCTCCCCTTGTGGGGCATTCTAGAATGAGAGGCCATAGTTTTAGGCTAAGAGGTGGTAGATTTAAATCAGAGATGAGGAGGAATTATTTTTCTCAAAGGGTTGTGAATCTGTGGAAGTCACTACCTCAGAGTGCAGTGGATGTCGGGATGCTGAATAAATTTAAGGAGGAGATAGACAGATTTTTAATTAGTAACGGGTTGAAAGGTTATGGGGAGAGGGCGGGAAATTGGAGTAGAGGCTGAAATGAGATCAGCCATGTTGGTATTGAATGGCGGGGCAGGCTCGAGGGGCTGAATTGCCAACTCCTGCTCCTAGTTCTTATCTTATGTCGGAGCTTTTTGAGGAGGTAACAGAGAAAGCTGATAAAGGAAATACTGTGGATGTGATGTATATGGATTTTCAAAAGGCATTTGATACAGTGCCACACAACAGAATTGAGAGCAAAATTCTCGGTTGTGGAATAAAGGGGAAAGTGGCATTTGAATAAGAAATTGGCTGAGTGACAGGAAACAGAGAATAGTGATAAATGGTTACTTTTTAGATTGGAGGAAGGTTTGTAGCGGAGTTCCTCAGGGGTCAGTGTCGGGACCCTTGCTCTTCCTGATATATATTGCTGACCTAGGCTGTGGTGGGCAGGGCGTGATTTCAAAACTTGCAGACAATATGAAGATTGGAAATGTTGTCAGCTGTGAGGGGGATAGTCTTGAACTTCAAAAGGACACAGACATGTTGGTGCATTGGGCAGACAAGTGGCAGATGAAGTTCAATGCCGAGAAGGGTGAGGTGATTCGTTTTGGCAGGAAGAATATTGTGAGACAGTATAAAATAAAGGGAGAGCCTGTGTTGGATCCAGGGCCCTGGTTTGTTGGGGCTAAAGGATTTGGGTTGCACGCTTGTTTCAAAGTGACTGACACAGATCAGTCAACCATTCTTAGAAGAAACACATTCTGTTTATTTACAGAAGGAACTCAGCAGCTACACTTGTGTGTTTACAACTCAAAACTCTGTCTTTACTCTTCAGACTCTAACTCACGACTACTGACTACAGAGGTAGCCTGCGCTACTCTGCTATTGGGTATCAAGATCATGTGATCTTATATTACAACATTTGCCTTAAAAATAAACTATACATCAGATTACTACCTCCTCCCCCTTTACTCACAAATACATTCTACAAATTTTCTCAAAATATCAAATTATTCACACAGATCAATAATTTAAAAGTCAGTCTTTCCTTGTACCCATAGAACATCTCAGCCCCCAAGCTGCTGATGTTTGATTTGGAGCTTCCCTCACTGTAGTCGTGTGACCATCTGCTTCTTCAATAGGTACCTGCAAATCTGATTCGTCAGCTCTTTCAGATACAGTCGCCCTTCTGTCACATCTGTACATAGCTGAGCTCTTCCAACGGGAGACCTTGATTCAGTCACAAACACTGGGAGAATCATTTTTGGATATTTTGTTTCTCCTCTCCTTATATGATCCATGTCTTCATCTGATGTGATCTTCCACTTTCACAGGGGTAGGAAAGAGATCCCATTGCAGCGTATATTTCACCAAACAACCATGTGGCTCCTTCTCTAAAATGTTTCACAAATACTTTCCTACGTTAAACATCCTCTCACGACTGTGACAGTCATGTCAAATTTTCCACGTTTCCTGATTCTTTACGCCGTCCACCCACACCCCCTCAAGTTTGGCATCATTAGGCTCAGTCTTGACCGGAGACAGCGTTTCATCAACTATTCTGCAGATGTGACAGCTGTTGTATGAGGGGTGGTTCTATAATGGAAAAGAAAACATGCTAATTTAGCTACAATAGAATCTCCAGACAATTTCTTCTCAGCAAATTTGAATGTCTGAACTGCCCTGTCAGCCAGTCCAGTTGAAGAAGGCTGGTACGTTGAAGCTTTCACATGAGTCTGATAACTCGGTGAAATTCAGCACTCGTGAATACTGTTCAATTGCCTGATACGACTACTTCAGATAATCTGGTGATTGTGAAACGTTGTGGTAGCTTGTCTACTGTAGCAGAGGCTGTGATTCATTCCAAGGTTGTCTGCTTCTGCCTCTGTTGCCATGATGCTATGTTTTTGCTGCTAAGTTATCTCTGTTAATTTGTCTGCTAGTGGTGGCTGCTTCCTGCTTCTGAAAAAAGCTTTGCATTTGTGCACTCTCTTTGGCTGAGGCTTGAAATGGAGGATGATACCATTGTGTGCTCCCTGTGTGGCTTTCAAGTCTCGCATTGGACCTTCCATTGCCAGAGCGATTTCCAATCCTATCTGAAAATCCAAATTTCTTTCAGACAGTAATCTCTTCTGCACTCCAGACAATGTCTAAGCCTATCATCGATACATGTACCAAACTCGCAATATTCAGTTAATTGTTTCAAACTCAACACATAATAAGCAACTGTCTCCCCCGCAGCTCGATTCCTTGAGTGCAATTTGAACCGTTGCGTCGTAATGGGCTGGTAATGATTCTTTATGAGGTTCACTAAGTCATCAAAACTTTTCAAATCTGGAGCACTGAGCGCCAACAAATGTCAAATTCACCAATATGTCTCACTCCCACATGTGGATGAGGATCGCATTTCTTCTCCTCCCCCACAATGCCGTTCACCTGGAAGAGGAACGCGAGGTGTTCAGCATAGTGAGACCAGTCGTCTGATGTTGAATCGAAAGGCTCAACTCTTCCAAATTGCAGCAGGCTCTGAAAAGGTTGCTTCAACAATCAGGAAGAAGTTTTCCTTCACTGACAACTACCGTGCGAGGTACAGCCCGATTTCAGTTCTCCTGATTGCCTTCGTTCTTTCCTGCTTTTTACCTCGTCCTTTCATGTCCTTTCTTGCTTTTTAGTCTCATCGCCAGTTTGTTGGATCCAGTGCCCTGGTTTGTGGGGGCTGAAGGGTCCAGGTTGCACACTTGTTTCGAGGTGACTGAGTTGATACGACAGAGAAGATCTGTAGACCATTCTTAGATGAAACACATTCTGTTTATTTACAGAAGGAACTCAGCAGCTACACTTGTGTGTTTACAACTCAAAACTCTGTCTTTACTCTTCAGACTCTAACTCAAGACTACTGACTACAGAGGTAACCTGCGCTATACTGTTACTGAATATCAAGATCAACTGATCTAATATTACAACATTTGTCTGAAAGATATATTAGACATCAGCTTACTACAGCCTCTAAAGGAGGTGTAGGAACAGAGGGACCTCAGTGTTTATTCCATCAGTCATTGAAGATGGCAGGGCAGGTTGAGACAGCAGTTAACAAAGCATCTAGTATTTATGGCTTTATCAATAGGGGCATTGAGAAGAAGAGTAAGGAGGTCATCCTGAACGTGTATAAGACACTAGTTAGGCCTTGTGGAGTACAGTGCCCAGTTCAGGGTGCCATACTTGAGGAAGGATGTGAAGGCATTGGAGAGAGTACAGAGGAGATTCACAAGAATGATTCCCAGGATGAAGTACTGTGGCTATGGGGATAGATTGGAGAGGTTGGGAATGTGTTCCTTGGAGAAAAGAAGGCTGAGGGGAGACTTGGTAGAGATATTCAAGATCCTGAGGGGTATGGACAGGGTAAATAGTGAGAAACTGTTCCCACTCAAGAGAACATCAAGAATAGAGAGCACAGATTCAAAACAATTCGCAAAAATGTGATGTGAGGAAATATTCTTTCACTCAGAGGGTGGTTGGAGTCTGGAACAAACTTCCTGAAAGGGCGGTGGAGGCAGGTTTGATCAAGGTATTGAAAAGGGAATTGGATTGCTACCTGAAAAGAGAGAATGTGCAAGGTTACAGGGATAAGGCAGGGGAGTGGGAGGAGGAATGCTCTTTCAGAGGGCCAGTCCAGATTCGATGGGCTGAATGGCCTCCTTCTACACGTTAAAGATACTGTGATACAATAAGGAGTCTCTGTGCAAACCCAGCCCTCCTCTGCCACACAAACTCCCCTGGATCCTTTCATATCCAAGCGTCTACATGCATCCCCTCTTCTAGTCTGCACGCTCATCGTTGAAGATGGGCTCCGGGGTAGCCACTCCCAATCTTCACGACTGACTGCCACTGTCGCCAACCAACGCCTCAGCAAACAATGCAACTATGACCCTCAACTTGGCCCTCATGACTCAGTCAATCCACACCAACAACAGTCCGCCACCCCTGGTCACCAAGCTGCTCTGTGTGGCCTGAGAAACCAACGCACACTGAGTGCTGTCCTCCTGGAGAAACACAACAGTCAGTGTCAGCAGCCCTGCTAGAGGCATGTGAATAACACCATCAGCAACCCAGACATATACATACTGCACCCACTGTGAATATTCCAATGAGAGACCCCGACACCGACTGTGAATATTCCAATTAGAGACACCCAGCACCCACTGTGAATATTCCAATTAGAGACACCCAGCACCCACTGTGAATATTCCAATGAGAGACCCCGACACCGACTGTGAATATTCCAATTAGAGACACCCAGCACCCACTGTGAATATTCCAATTAGAGACACCCAGCACCCACTGTGAATATTCCAATTAGAGACCCCGACACCCACTGTGAATATTCCAATTAGAGACACCCAGCACCCACTGTGAATATTCCAATTAGAGACACCGACAACCACTGTGAATATTCCAAATAGAGACACCCAGCACCCACTGTGAATATTCCAATTAGAGACACCCAGCACCCACTGTGAATATTCCAATTAGAGACACCGACACCCACTGTGAATATTCCAATTAGAGACACCGACACCCACTGTGAATATTCCAGTTAGAGACACCCAGCACCCACTGTGAATATTCCAATTAGAGACACCCAGCACCCACTGTGAATATTCCAATTAGAGACACCCAGCACCCACTGTGAATATTCCAATTAGAGACACCCAGCACCCACTGTGAATATTCCAATTAGAGACACCGACACCCACTGTGAATATTACAGTTAGAGACACCCAGCACCCACTGTGAATATTCCAATTAGAGACACCCAGCACCCACTGTGAATATTCCAATTAGAGACACCCAGCACCGACTGTGAATATTCCAATGAGAGACCCCGACACCCACTGAAAATATTCCAGTGAGAGACACCCAGCACCCACTGTGAATATTCCAATTAGAGACACCCAGCACCCACTGTGAATATTCCAATTAGAGACACCGACACCCACTGTGAATATTCCAATTAGAGACACCCAGCACCCACTGTGAATATTCCAGTTAGAGACACCGACACCCACTGTGAATATTCCAATTAGAGACACCGACACCCACTGTGAATATTCCAATTAGAGACACCCAGCACCCACTGTGAATGTTCCAATTAGAGACACCCAGCACCCACTGTGAATATTCCAATTAGAGACACCCAGCACCCACTGTGAATATTCCAATTAGAGACACCCAGCACCCACTGTGAATATTCCAATTAGAGACACCCAGCACCCACTGTGAATATTCCAATTAGAGACACCCAGCACCCACTGTGAATATTCCAATTAGAGACACCCAGCACCCACTGTGAATATTCCAATTAGAGACACCCAGCACCCACTGTGAATATTCCAATTAGAGACACCCAGCACCCACTGTGAATATTCCGATGAGAGACCCCGACACCCACTGTGAATATTCCAATTAGAGACACCGACACCCACTGTGAATATTCCAATTAGAGACACCCAGCACCCACTGTGAATATTCCAATTAGTGACACCAAGCACCCACTGTGAATATTCCAATTAGAGACACCGACACCCACTGTGAATATTCCAATTAGAGGCACCCAGCACCCACTGTGAATATTGCAATGAGAGACCCCGACACCCACTGTGAATATTCCAATTAGAGAAACCCAGCACCCACTATGAATATTCGAATTAGAGACACCCAGCACCCACTATGAATATTCCAATTAGAGACACCCAGCACCCACTGTGAATATTCCAATTAGAGACACCCAGCACCGACTGTGAATATTCCAATTAGAGACACCCAGCACCCGCTGTGAATATTCCAATTAGAGACACCGACACCCACTGTGAATATTCCAATTAGAGACACCCAGCACCCACTGTGAATATTCCAATTAGTGACACCGACACCCACTGTGAATATTCCAATTAGAGACACCCAGCACCCACTGTGAATATTCCAATTAGAGACTCCCAGCACCCACTGTGAATATTCCAATTAGAGACACCCAGCACCGACTGTGAATATTCCAATTAGAGACACCCAGCACCCACTGTGAATATTCCAATTAGAGACACCGACACCCACTGTGAATATTCCAATTAGAGACACCCAGCACCCACTGTGAATATTCCAATTAGTGACACCGACACCCACTGTGAATATTCCAATTAGAGACACCGACACCCACTGTGAATATTCCAATTAGAGACCCCCAGCACCCACTGTGAATATTCCAATTAGAGACACCCAGCATCCACTGTGAATATTCCAATTAGAGACACCCAGCACCCACAGTGAATATTCCAAATAGAGACACCCAGCACCCACTGTGAATATTCCAATTAGAGACACCCAGCACCCAGTGTGAATATTCCAATTAGAGACACCCAGCACCCACTGTGAATATTCCAATTAGAGACACCGACACCCACTGTTAATATTCCAATTAGAGACACCGACACCCACTGTGAATATTCCAATTAGAGACACCCAGCACCCACTGTGAATATTCCAATTAGAGACACCCAGCACCCACTGTGAATATTCCAATTAGAGACACCCAGCACCCACTGTGAATATTCCAATTAGAGACACCGACACCCACTGTGAATATTCCAATTAGAGACACCCAGCACCCACTGTGAATATTCCAATTAGAGACACCGACACCCACTGTGAATATTCCAGTTAGAGACACCCAGCACCCACTGTGAATATTCCAATTAGAGACACCCAGCACCCACTGTGAATATTCCAATTAGAGACACCCAGCACCCACTGTGAATATTCCAATGAGAGACCCCGACACCCACTGAAAATATTCCAGTGAGAGACACCCAGCACCCACTGTGAATATTCCAATTAGAGACACCCAGCACCCACTGTGAATATTCCAATTAGAGACACCGACACCCACTGTGAATATTCCAATTAGAGACACCCAGCACCCACTGTGAATATTCCAATTAGAGACCCCGACACCCACTGTGAATATTCCAATTAGAGACACCCAGCACCCACTGTGAATATTCCAATTAGAGACACCGACTCCCACTGTGAATATTCCAATTAGAGACACCGACACCCACTGTGAATATTCCAATGAGAGACACCCAGCACCCACTGTGAATATTCCAATTAGAGACACCGACACCCACTGTGAATATTCCAATGAGAGACACCCAGCACCCACTGTGAATATTCCAATTAGAGACCCTGACACCCACTGTGAATATTCCAATTAGAGACACCCAGCACCCACTGTGAACATTCCAATTAGAGACACCCAGCACCCACTGTGAATATTCTAATTAGAGACACCCAGCACCCACTGTGAATATTCCAATTAGAGAAACCCAGCACCCACTGTGAATATTCCAATTAGAGACACCGACACCCACTGTGAATATTCCAATTAGAGACACCCAGCACCCACTGTGAATATTCCAATTAGAGACACCCAGCACCCACTGTGAATATTCCAATTAGAGACACCCAGCACCCACTGTGAATATTCCAATTAGAGACACCCAGCACCCACTGTGAATATTCCAATTAGAGACACCCAGCACCCACTGTGAATATTCCAATTAGAGACACCGACACCCACTGTGAATGTTCCAATTAGAGACACCCAGCACACACTGTGAATATTCCAATTAGAGACACCGACACCCACTGTGAATATTCCAATTAGAGACACCCAGCACCCACTGTGAATATTCCATTTAGAGACACCCAGCACCCACTGTGAATATTCCAATTAGAGACACCGACACCCACTGTGAATATTCCAATTAGAGACACCCAGCACCCACTGTGAATATTCCAATTAGAGACACCCAGCACCCACTGTGAATATTCCAATTAGAGACACCCAGCACCCACTGTGAATATTCCAATTAGAGACACCCAGCACCCACTGTGAATATTCCAATTAGAGACACCCAGCACCCACTGTGAATATTCCAATAAGAGACCCCGACACCCACTGTGAATATTCCAATTAGAGACACCGACACTTACTGTGAATATTCCAATTAGAGACACCCAGCACCCACTGTGAATATTCCAATAAGAGACACCCAGCACCCACTGTGAATATTCCAATTAGAGACACTGACACGCACTGTGAATATTCCAATTAGAGACACCCAGCACCCACTGTGAATATTCCAATTAGAGACCCCGACACCCACTGTGAATATTCCAATTAGAGACCCCGACACCCACTGTGAATATTCCAATTAGAGACACCGACACCCACTGTGAATATTCCAATTAGAGACACCCAGCACCCACTGTGAATATTCCAATTAGAGACACCCAGCACCCACTGTGAATATTCCAATTAGAGACACCCAGCACCCACTGTGAATATTCCAATTAGAGACACCGACACCCACTGTGAATATTCCAATTAGAGACACCCAGCACCCACTGTGAATATTCCAATTAGAGACACCCAGCACCCACTGTGAATATTCCAATTAGAGACACCGACACCCACTGTGAATATTCCAATTAGAGACACCGACACCCACTGTGAAAATTCCAATTAGAGACACCGACACCCACTGTGAATATTCCAATTAGAGACACCCAGCACCCACTGTGAATATTCCAATTAGAGACACCGACACCCACTGTGAAAATTCCAATTAGAGACACCGACACCCACTGTGAATATTCCAATTAGAGACACCCAGCACCCACTGTGAATATTCCAATTAGAGACACCCAGCACCCACTGTGAATATTCCAATTAGAGACACCCAGCACCCACTGTGAATATTCCAATTAGAGACACCCAGCTCCCACTGTGAATATTCCAATTAGAGACACCGACACCCACTGTGAATATTCCAATTAGAGACACACAGCACCCACTGTGAATATTCCAATTAGAGACACCGACACCCACTGTGAATATTCCAATTAGAGACACCCAGCACCCACTGTGAATAATCCAATTAGAGACCCCGACACCCACTGTGAATATTCCAATTAGAGACACCCAGCACCCACTGTGAATATTCCAATTAGAGACACCGACACCCACTGTGAATATTCCAATTAGAGACACCCGGCACCCCCTGTGTATATTCCAATTAGAGACACCCAGCACCCACTTTGAATATTCGAATTAGAGCCACCCAGCACCCACTGTGAATATTCCAATTAGAGACACCCAGCACCCACTCTGAATATTACAATTAGAGACACCCAGCACCCACTGTGAATATTCCAATTAGAGACACCGACACCCACTATGAATATTCCAATTAGAGACACCCAGCACCCACTGTGAATATTCCAATTAGAGACAGCCAGCACCCACTGTGAATATTCTAATTAGAGACACCGAGCACCGACTGTGAATATTCCAATTAGAGACACCGACACCCACTGTGAATATTCCAATTAGAGACACCCAGCACCCACTGTGAATATTCCAATTAGAGACACCCAGCACCCACTGTGAATATTCCAATTAGAGACACCCAGCACCCACGGTGAATATTCCAATTAGAGACACCGACACCCACTGTGAATATTCCAATTAGAGACACCCAGCACCCACTGTGAATATTCCAATTAGAGACACCCAGCACCCACTGTGAATATTCCAATTAGAGACACCCAGCACCCACTGTGAATATTCCAATTAGAGACACCCAGCACACACTGTGAATATTCCAATTAGAGACACCCAGCACCCACTGTGAATATTCCAATTAGAGACACCCAGCACCCACTTTGAATATTCCAATTAGAGACACCGACACCCACTGTGAATATTCCAATTAGAGACACCCAGCACACACTGTGAATAATCCAATTAGAGACACCAACACCCACTGTGAATATTCCAATTAGAGACACCCAGCACCCACTGTGAATATTCCATTTAGAGACACCCAGCACCCACTGTGAATATTCCAATTAGAGACACCCAGCACCCACTGTGAATATTCCAATTAGAGACACCCAGCACCCACTGTGAATATTCCAATTAGAGACACCCAGCACCCACTGTGAATATTCCAATTAGAGACACCCAGCACCCACTGTGAACATTCCAATTAGAGACACCCAGCACCCACTGTGAATATTCCAATTAGAGACACCCAGCACCCACTGTGAATATTCCAATTAGAGACCCCGACACCCACTGTGAATATTCCAATTAGAGACACCGACACCCACTGTGAATATTCCAATTAGAGACACCCAGCACCCACTGTGAATATTCCAATAAGAGACACCCAGCACCCACTGTGAATATTCCAATTAGAGACACCCAGCACCCACTGTGAATATTCCAATTAGAGACACCCAGCACCCACTGTGAATATTCCAATTAGAGACACCCAGCACCCACTGTGAATATTCCAATTAGAGACACCGACACCCACTGTGAATATTCCAATCAGAGACACCCAGCACCCACTGTGAATATTCCAATTAGAGACACGGACACCCACTGTGAATATTCCAATTAGAGAAACCCAGCACCCACTGTGAATATTCCAATTAGAGACACCCAGCACCCACTGTGAATATTCCAATTAGAGACACCCAGCACCCACTGTGAATATTCCAATTAGAGACACCCAGATCCCACTGTGAATATTCCAATTAGAGACACCGACACCCACTGTGAATATTCCAATTAGAGACACACAGCACCCACTGTGAATATTCCAATTAGAGACACCGACACCCACTGTGAATATTCCAATTAGAGACACCCAGCACCCACTGTGAATAATCCAATTAGAGACCCCGACACCCACTGTGAATATTCCAATTAGAGACACCCAGCACCCACTGTGAATATTCCAATTAGAGACACCGACACCACTGTGAATATTCCAAGTAGAGACACCCGGCACCCCCTGTGTATATTCCAATTAGAGACACCCAGCACCCACTTTGAATATTCGAATTAGAGCCACCCAGCACCCACTGTGAATATTCCAATTAGAGACACCCAGCACCCACTCTGAATATTACAATTAGAGACACCCAGCACCCACTGTGAATATTCCAATTAGAGACACCGACACCCACTATGAATATTCCAATTAGAGACACCCAGCACCCACTGTGAATATTCCAATTAGAGACACCCAGCACCCACTGTGAATATTCTAATTAGAGACACCCAGCACCGACTGTGAATATTCCAATTAGAGACACCGACACCCACTGTGAATATTCCAATTAGAGACACCCAGCACCCACTGTGAATATTCTAATTAGATACACCCAGCACCGACTGTGAATATTCCAATTAGAGACACCGACACCCACTGTGAATATTCCAATTAGAGACACCGACACCCACTGTGAATATTCCAATTAGAGACACCCAGCACCCACTGTGAATATTCCAATTAGAGACACCGACACCCACTGTGAATATTCCAATTAGAGACACCCAGCACCCACTGTGAATGTTCCAATTAGAGACACCCAGCACCCACTGTGAATATTCCAATTAGAGACACCCAGCACCCACTGTGAATATTCCAATTAGAGACACCCAGCACCCACTGTGAATATTCCAATTAGAGACACCCAGCACCCACTGTGAATATTCCAATTAGAGACACCCAGCACCCACTGTGAATATTCCAATTAGAGACACCCAGCACCCACTGTGAATATTCCAATTAGAGACACCCAGCACCCACTGTGAATATTCCAATTAGAGACACCCAGCACCCACTGTGAATATTCCGATGAGAGACCCCGACACCCACTGTGAATATTCCAATTAGAGACACCGACACCCACTGTGAATATTCCAATTAGAGACACCCAGCACCCACTGTGAATATTCCAATTAGTGACACCAAGCACCCACTGTGAATATTCCAATTAGAGACACCGACACCCACTGTGAATATTCCAATTAGAGGCACCCAGCACCCACTGTGAATATTGCAATGAGAGACCCCGACACCCACTGTGAATTTTCCAATTAGAGAAACCCAGCACCCACTATGAATATTCGAATTAGAGACACCCAGCACCCACTATGAATATTCCAATTAGAGACACCCAGCACCCACTGTGAATATTCCAATTAGAGACACCCAGCACCGACTGTGAATATTCCAATTAGAGACACCCAGCACCCGCTGTGAATATTCCAATTAGAGACACCGACACCCACTGTGTATATTCCAATTAGAGACACCCAGCACCCACTGTGAATATTCCAATTAGTGACACCGACACCCACTGTGAATATTCCAATTAGAGACACCCAGCACCCACTGTGAAGATTCCAATTAGAGACTCCCAGCACCCACTGTGAATATTCCAATTAGAGACACCCAGCACCGACTGTGAATATTCCAATTAGAGACACCCAGCACCCACTGTGAATATTCCAATTAGAGACACCGACACCCACTGTGAATATTCCAATTAGAGACACCCAGCACCCACTGTGAATATTCCAATTAGTGACACCGACACCCACTGTGAATATTCCAATTAGAGACACCGACACCCACTGTGAATATTCCAATTAGAGACCCCCAGCACCCACTGTGAATATTCCAATTAGAGACACCCAGCATCCACTGTGAATATTCCAATTAGAGACACCCAGCACCCACAGTGAATATTCCAATTAGAGACACCCAGCACCCACTGTGAATATTCCAATTAGAGACACCCAGCACCCAGTGTGAATATTCCAATTAGAGACACCCAGCACCCACTGTGAATATTCCAATTAGAGACACCGACACCCACTGTTAATATTCCAATTAGAGACACCGACACCCACTGTGAATATTCCAATTAGAGACACCCAGCACCCACTGTGAATATTCCAATTAGAGACACCCAGCACCCACTGTGAATATTCCAATTAGAGACACCCAGCACCCACTGTGAATATTCCAATTAGAGACACCGACACCCACTGTGAATATTCCAATTAGAGACACCCAGCACCCACTGTGAATATTCCAATTAGAGACACCGACACCCACTGTGAATATTCCAGTTAGAGACACCCAGCACCCACTGTGAATATTCCAATTAGAGACCCCGACACCCACTGTGAATATTCCAATTAGAGACACCGACACCCACTGTGAATATTCCAATTAGAGACACCCAGCACCCACTGTGAATATTCCAATAAGAGACACCCAGCACCCACTGTGAATATTCCAATTAGAGACACCCAGCACCCACTGTGAATATTCCAATTAGAGACACCCAGCACCCACTGTGAATATTCCAATTAGAGACACCCAGCACCCACTGTGAATATTCCAATTAGAGACACCGACACCCACTGTGAATATTCCAATCAGAGACACCCAGCACCCACTGTGAATATTCCAATTAGAGACACGGACACCCACTGTGAATATTCCAATTAGAGAAACCCAGCACCCACTGTGAATATTCCAATTAGAGACACCCAGCACCCACTGTGAATATTCCAATTAGAGACACCCAGCACCCACTGTGAATATTCCAATTAGAGACACCCAGATCCCACTGTGAATATTCCAATTAGAGACACCGACACCCACTGTGAATATTCCAATTAGAGACACACAGCACCCACTGTGAATATTCCAATTAGAGACACCGACACCCACTGTGAATATTCCAATTAGAGACACCCAGCACCCACTGTGAATAATCCAATTAGAGACCCCGACACCCACTGTGAATATTCCAATTAGAGACACCCAGCACCCACTGTGAATATTCCAATTAGAGACACCGACACCACTGTGAATATTCCAAGTAGAGACACCCGGCACCCCCTGTGTATATTCCAATTAGAGACACCCAGCACCCACTTTGAATATTCGAATTAGAGCCACCCAGCACCCACTGTGAATATTCCAATTAGAGACACCCAGCACCCACTCTGAATATTACAATTAGAGACACCCAGCACCCACTGTGAATATTCCAATTAGAGACACCGACACCCACTATGAATATTCCAATTAGAGACACCCAGCACCCACTGTGAATATTCCAATTAGAGACACCCAGCACCCACTGTGAATATTCTAATTAGAGACACCCAGCACCGACTGTGAATATTCCAATTAGAGACACCGACACCCACTGTGAATATTCCAATTAGAGACACCCAGCACCCACTGTGAATATTCTAATTAGATACACCCAGCACCGACTGTGAATATTCCAATTAGAGACACCGACACCCACTGTGAATATTCCAATTAGAGACACCGACACCCACTGTGAATATTCCAATTAGAGACACCCAGCACCCACTGTGAATATTCCAATTAGAGACACCGACACCCACTGTGAATATTCCAATTAGAGACACCCAGCACCCACTGTGAATGTTCCAATTAGAGACACCCAGCACCCACTGTGAATATTCCAATTAGAGACACCCAGCACCCACTGTGAATATTCCAATTAGAGACACCCAGCACCCACTGTGAATATTCCAATTAGAGACACCCAGCACCCACTGTGAATATTCCAATTAGAGACACCCAGCACCCACTGTGAATATTCCAATTAGAGACACCCAGCACCCACTGTGAATATTCCAATTAGAGACACCCAGCACCCACTGTGAATATTCCAATTAGAGACACCCAGCACCCACTGTGAATATTCCGATGAGAGACCCCGACACCCACTGTGAATATTCCAATTAGAGACACCGACACCCACTGTGAATATTCCAATTAGAGACACCCAGCACCCACTGTGAATATTCCAATTAGTGACACCAAGCACCCACTGTGAATATTCCAATTAGAGACACCGACACCCACTGTGAATATTCCAATTAGAGGCACCCAGCACCCACTGTGAATATTGCAATGAGAGACCCCGACACCCACTGTGAATTTTCCAATTAGAGAAACCCAGCACCCACTATGAATATTCGAATTAGAGACACCCAGCACCCACTATGAATATTCCAATTAGAGACACCCAGCACCCACTGTGAATATTCCAATTAGAGACACCCAGCACCGACTGTGAATATTCCAATTAGAGACACCCAGCACCCGCTGTGAATATTCCAATTAGAGACACCGACACCCACTGTGTATATTCCAATTAGAGACACCCAGCACCCACTGTGAATATTCCAATTAGTGACACCGACACCCACTGTGAATATTCCAATTAGAGACACCCAGCACCCACTGTGAAGATTCCAATTAGAGACTCCCAGCACCCACTGTGAATATTCCAATTAGAGACACCCAGCACCGACTGTGAATATTCCAATTAGAGACACCCAGCACCCACTGTGAATATTCCAATTAGAGACACCGACACCCACTGTGAATATTCCAATTAGAGACACCCAGCACCCACTGTGAATATTCCAATTAGTGACACCGACACCCACTGTGAATATTCCAATTAGAGACACCGACACCCACTGTGAATATTCCAATTAGAGACCCCCAGCACCCACTGTGAATATTCCAATTAGAGACACCCAGCATCCACTGTGAATATTCCAATTAGAGACACCCAGCACCCACAGTGAATATTCCAATTAGAGACACCCAGCACCCACTGTGAATATTCCAATTAGAGACACCCAGCACCCAGTGTGAATATTCCAATTAGAGACACCCAGCACCCACTGTGAATATTCCAATTAGAGACACCGACACCCACTGTTAATATTCCAATTAGAGACACCGACACCCACTGTGAATATTCCAATTAGAGACACCCAGCACCCACTGTGAATATTCCAATTAGAGACACCCAGCACCCACTGTGAATATTCCAATTAGAGACACCCAGCACCCACTGTGAATATTCCAATTAGAGACACCGACACCCACTGTGAATATTCCAATTAGAGACACCCAGCACCCACTGTGAATATTCCAATTAGAGACACCGACACCCACTGTGAATATTCCAGTTAGAGACACCCAGCACCCACTGTGAATATTCCAATTAGAGACACCCAGCACCCACTGTGAATATTCCAATTAGAGACACCCAGCACCCACTGTGAATATTCCAATGAGAGACCCCGACACCCACTGAAAATATTCCAGTGAGAGACACCCAGCACCCACTGTGAATATTCCAATTAGAGACACCCAGCACCCACTGTGAATATTCCAATTAGAGACACCGACACCCACTGTGAATATTCCAATTAGAGACACCCAGCACCCACTGTGAATATTCCAATTAGAGACCCCGACACCCACTGTGAATATTCCAATTAGAGACACCCAGCACCCACTGTGAATATTCCAATTAGAGACACCGACTCCCACTGTGAATATTCCAATTAGAGACACCGACACCCACTGTGAATATTCCAATGAGAGACACCCAGCACCCACTGTGAATATTCCAATTAGAGACACCGACACCCACTGTGAATATTCCAATGAGAGACACCCAGCACCCACTGTGAATATTCCAATTAGAGACCCTGACACCCACTGTGAATATTCCAATTAGAGACACCCAGCACCCACTGTGAACATTCCAATTAGAGACACCCAGCACCCACTGTGAATATTCTAATTAGAGACACCCAGCACCCACTGTGAATATTCCAATTAGAGAAACCCAGCACCCACTGTGAATATTCCAATTAGAGACACCGACACCCACTGTGAATATTCCAATTAGAGACACCCAGCACCCACTGTGAATATTCCAATTAGAGACTCCCAGCACCCACTGTGAATATTCCAATTAGAGGCACCCAGCACCCACTGTGAATATTCCAATTAGAGACACCCAGCACCCACTGTGAATATTCCAATTAGAGACACCCAGCACCCACTGTGAATATTCCAATTAGAGACACCCAGCACCCACTGTGAATATTCCAATTAGAGACACCCAGCACCCACTGTGAATATTCCAATTAGAGACACCCAGCACCCACTGTGAATATTCCAATTAGAGACACCGACACCCACTGTGAATGTTCCAATTAGAGACACCCAGCACACACTGTGAATATTCCAATTAGAGACACCGACACCCACTGTGAATATTCCAATTAGAGACACCCAGCACCCACTGTGAATATTCCATTTAGAGACACCCAGCACCCACTGTGAATATTCCAATTAGAGACACCGACACCCACTGTGAATATTCCAATTAGAGACACCCAGCACCCACTGTGAATATTCCAATTAGAGACACCCAGCACCCACTGTGAATATTCCAATTAGAGACACCCAGCACCCACTGTGAATATTCCAATTAGAGACACCCAGCACCCACTGTGAATATTCCAATTAGAGACACCCAGCACCCACTGTGAATATTCCAATAAGAGACCCCGACACCCACTGTGAATATTCCAATTAGAGACACCGACACTTACTGTGAATATTCCAATTAGAGACACCCAGCACCCACTGTGAATATTCCAATAAGAGACACCCAGCACCCACTGTGAATATTGCAATTAGAGACACTGACACGCACTGTGAATATTCCAATTAGAGACACCCAGCACCCACTGTGAATATTCCAATTAGAGACCCCGACACCCACTGTGAATATTCCAATTAGAGACCCCGACACCCACTGTGAATATTCCAATTAGAGACACCGACACCCACTGTGAATATTCCAATTAGAGACACCCAGCACCCACTGTGAATATTCCAATTAGAGACACCCAGCACCCACTGTGAATATTCCAATTAGAGACACCCAGCACCCACTGTGAATATTCCAATTAGAGACACCGACACCCACTGTGAATATTCCAATTAGAGACACCCAGCACCCACTGTGAATATTCCAATTAGAGACACCCAGCACCCACTGTGAATATTCCAATTAGAGACACCGACACCCACTGTGAATATTCCAATTAGAGACACCGACACCCACTGTGAAAATTCCAATTAGAGACACCGACACCCACTGTGAATATTCCAATTAGAGACACCCAGCACCCACTGTGAATATTCCAATTAGAGACACCGACACCCACTGTGAAAATTCCAATTAGAGACACCGACACCCACTGTGAATATTCCAATTAGAGACACCCAGCACCCACTGTGAATATTCCAATTAGAGACACCCAGCACCCACTGTGAATATTCCAATTAGAGACACCCAGCACCCACTGTGAATATTCCAATTAGAGACACCCAGCTCCCACTGTGAATATTCCAATTAGAGACACCGACACCCACTGTGAATATTCCAATTAGAGACACACAGCACCCACTGTGAATATTCCAATTAGAGACACCGACACCCACTGTGAATATTCCAATTAGAGACACCCAGCACCCACTGTGAATAATCCAATTAGAGACCCCGACACCCACTGTGAATATTCCAATTAGAGACACCCAGCACCCACTGTGAATATTCCAATTAGAGACACCGACACCCACTGTGAATATTCCAATTAGAGACACCCGGCACCCCCTGTGTATATTCCAATTAGAGACACCCAGCACCCACTTTGAATATTCGAATTAGAGCCACCCAGCACCCACTGTGAATATTCCAATTAGAGACACCCAGCACCCACTCTGAATATTACAATTAGAGACACCCAGCACCCACTGTGAATATTCCAATTAGAGACACCGACACCCACTATGAATATTCCAATTAGAGACACCCAGCACCCACTGTGAATATTCCAATTAGAGACAGCCAGCACCCACTGTGAATATTCTAATTAGAGACACCCAGCACCGACTGTGAATATTCCAATTAGAGACACCGACACCCACTGTGAATATTCCAATTAGAGACACCCAGCACCCACTGTGAATATTCCAATTAGAGACACCCAGCACCCACTGTGAATATTCCAATTAGAGACACCCAGCACCCACGGTGAATATTCCAATTAGAGACACCGACACCCACTGTGAATATTCCAATTAGAGACACCCAGCACCCACTGTGAATATTCCAATTAGAGACACCCAGCACCCACTGTGAATATTCCAATTAGAGACACCCAGCACCCACTGTGAATATTCCAATTAGAGACACCCAGCACACACTGTGAATATTCCAATTAGAGACACCCAGCACCCACTGTGAATATTCCAATTAGAGACACCCAGCACCCACTTTGAATATTCCAATTAGAGACACCGACACCCACTGTGAATATTCCAATTAGAGACACCCAGCACACACTGTGAATAATCCAATTAGAGACACCAACACCCACTGTGAATATTCCAATTAGAGACACCCAGCACCCACTGTGAATATTCCATTTAGAGACACCCAGCACCCACTGTGAATATTCCAATTAGAGACACCCAGCACCCACTGTGAATATTCCAATTAGAGACACCCAGCACCCACTGTGAATATTCCAATTAGAGACACCCAGCACCCACTGTGAATATTCCAATTAGAGACACCCAGCACCCACTGTGAATATTCCAATTAGAGACACCCAGCACCCACTGTGAATATTCCAATTAGAGACACCCAGCACCCACTGTGAATATTCCAATTAGAGACCCCGACACCCACTGTGAATATTCCAATTAGAGACACCGACACCCACTGTGAATATTCCAATTAGAGACACCCAGCACCCACTGTGAATATTCCAATAAGAGACACCCAGCACCCACTGTGAATATTCCAATTAGAGACACCCAGCACCCACTGTGAATATTCCAATTAGAGACACCCAGCACCCACTGTGAATATTCCAATTAGAGACACCCAGCACCCACTGTGAATATTCCAATTAGAGACACCGACACCCACTGTGAATATTCCAATCAGAGACACCAAGCACCCACTGTGAATATTCCAATTAGAGACACGGACACCCACTGTGAATATTCCAATTAGAGAAACCCAGCACCCACTGTGAATATTCCAATTAGAGACACCCAGCACCCACTGTGAATATTCCAATTAGAGACACCCAGCACCCACTGTGAATATTCCAATTAGAGACACCCAGATCCCACTGTGAATATTCCAATTAGAGACACCGACACCCACTGTGAATATTCCAATTAGAGACACACAGCACCCACTGTGAATATTCCAATTAGAGACACCGACACCCACTGTGAATATTCCAATTAGAGACACCCAGCACCCACTGTGAATAATCCAATTAGAGACCCCGACACCCACTGTGAATATTCCAATTAGAGACACCCAGCACCCACTGTGAATATTCCAATTAGAGACACCGACACCACTGTGAATATTCCAATTAGAGACACCCGGCACCCCCTGTGTATATTCCAATTAGAGACACCCAGCACCCACTTTGAATATTCGAATTAGAGCCACCCAGCACCCACTGTGAATATTCCAATTAGAGACACCCAGCACCCACTCTGAATATTACAATTAGAGACACCCAGCACCCACTGTGAATATTCCAATTAGAGACACCGACACCCACTATGAATATTCCAATTAGAGACACCCAGCACCCACTGTGAATATTCCAATTAGAGACACCCAGCACCCACTGTGAATATTCTAATTAGAGACACCCAGCACCGACTGTGAATATTCCAATTAGAGACACCGACACCCACTGTGAATATTCCAATTAGAGACACCCAGCACCCACTGTGAATATTCTAATTAGATACACCCAGCACCGACTGTGAATATTCCAATTAGAGACACCGACACCCACTGTGAATATTCCAATTAGAGACACCGACACCCACTGTGAATATTCCAATTAGAGACACCCAGCACCCACTGTGAATATTCCAATTAGAGACACCGACACCCACTGTGAATATTCCAATTAGAGACACCCAGCACCCACTGTGAATGTTCCAATTAGAGACACCCAGCACCCACTGTGAATATTCCAATTAGAGACACCCAGCACCCACTGTGAATATTCCAATTAGAGACACCCAGCACCCACTGTGAATATTCCAATTAGAGACACCCAGCACCCACTGTGAATATTCCAATTAGAGACACCCAGCACCCACTGTGAATATTCCAATTAGAGACACCCAGCACCCACTGTGAATATTCCAATTAGAGACACCCAGCACCCACTGTGAATATTCCAATTAGAGACACCCAGCACCCACTGTGAATATTCCGATGAGAGACCCCGACACCCACTGTGAATATTCCAATTAGAGACACCGACACCCACTGTGAATATTCCAATTAGAGACACCCAGCACCCACTGTGAATATTCCAATTAGTGACACCAAGCACCCACTGTGAATATTCCAATTAGAGACACCGACACCCACTGTGAATATTCCAATTAGAGGCACCCAGCACCCACTGTGAATATTGCAATGAGAGACCCCGACACCCACTGTGAATATTCCAATTAGAGAAACCCAGCACCCACTATGAATATTCGAATTAGAGACACCCAGCACCCACTATGAATATTCCAATTAGAGACACCCAGCACCCACTGTGAATATTCCAATTAGAGACACCCAGCACCGACTCTGAATATTCCAATTAGAGACACCCAGCACCCGCTGTGAATATTCCAATTAGAGACACCGACACCCACTGTGAATATTCCAATTAGAGACACCCAGCACCCACTGTGAATATTCCAATTAGTGACACCGACACCCACTGTGAATATTCCAATTAGAGACACCCAGCACCCACTGTGAATATTCCAATTAGAGACTCCCAGCACCCACTGTGAATATTCCAATTAGAGACACCCAGCACCGACTGTGAATATTCCAATTAGAGACACCCAGCACCCACTGTGAATATTCCAATTAGAGACACCGACACCCACTGTGAATATTCCAATTAGAGACACCCAGCACCCACTGTGAATATTCCAATTAGTGACACCGACACCCACTGTGAATATTCCAATTAGAGACACCGACACCCACTGTGAATATTCCAATTAGAGACCCCCAGCACCCACTGTGAATATTCCAATTAGAGACACCCAGCATCCACTGTGAATATTCCAATTAGAGACACCCAGCACCCACAGTGAATATTCCAATTAGAGACACCCAGCACCCACTGTGAATATTCCAATTAGAGACACCCAGCACCCAGTGTGAATATTCCAATTAGAGACACCCAGCACCCACTGTGAATATTCCAATTAGAGACACCGACACCCACTGTTAATATTCCAATTAGAGACACCGACACCCACTGTGAATATTCCAATTAGAGACACCCAGCACCCACTGTGAATATTCCAATTAGAGACACCCAGCACCCACTGTGAATATTCCAATTAGAGACACCCAGCACCCACTGTGAATATTCCAATTAGAGACACCGACACCCACTGTGAATATTCCAATTAGAGACACCCAGCACCCACTGTGAATATTCCAATTAGAGACACCGACACCCACTGTGAATATTCCAGTTAGAGATACCCAGCACCCACTGTGAATATTCCAATTAGAGACACCCAGCACCCACTGTGAATATTCCAATTAGAGACACCCAGCACCCACTGTGAATATTCCAATGAGAGACCCCGACACCCACTGAAAATATTCCAGTGAGAGACACCCAGCACCCACTGTGAATATTCCAATTAGAGACACCCAGCACCCACTGTGAATATTCCAATTAGAGACACCGACACCCACTGTGAATATTCCAATTAGAGACACCCAGCACCCACTGTGAATATTCCAATTAGAGACCCCGACACCCACTGTGAATATTCCAATTAGAGACACCCAGCACCCACTGTGAATATTCCAATTAGAGACACCGACTCCCACTGTGAATATTCCAATTAGAGACACCGACACCCACTGTGAATATTCCAATGAGAGACACCCAGCACCCACTGTGAATATTCCAATTAGAGACACCGACACCCACTGTGAATATTCCAATGAGAGACACCCAGCACCCACTGTGAATATTCCAATTAGAGACCCTGACACCCACTGTGAATATTCCAATTAGAGACACCCAGCACCCACTGTGAACATTCCAATTAGAGACACCCAGCACCCACTGTGAATATTCTAATTTTAGACACCCAGCACCCACTGTGAATATTCCAATTAGAGAAACCCAGCACCCACTGTGAATATTCCAATTAGAGACACCGACACCCACTGTGAATATTCCAATTAGAGACACCCAGCACCCACTGTGAATATTCCAATTAGAGACACCCAGCACCCACTGTGAATATTCCAATTAGAGACACCCAGCACCCACTGTGAATATTCCAATTAGAGACACCCAGCACCCACTGTGAATATTCCAATTAGAGACACCCAGCACCCACTGTGAATATTCCAATTAGAGACACCGACACCCACTGTGAATGTTCCAATTAGAGACACCCAGCACACACTGTGAATATTCCAATTAGAGACACCGACACCCACTGTGAATATTCCAATTAGAGACACCCAGCACCCACTGTGAATATTCCATTTAGAGACACCCAGCACCCACTGTGAATATTCCAATTAGAGACACCGACACCCACTGTGAATATTCCAATTAGAGACACCCAGCACCCACTGTGAATATTCCAATTAGAGACACCCAGCACCCACTGTGAATATTCCAATTAGAGACACCCAGCACCCACTGTGAATATTCCAATTAGAGACACCCAGCACCCACTGTGAATATTCCAATTAGAGACACCCAGCACCCACTGTGAATATTCCAATAAGAGACCCCGACACCCACTGTGAATATTCCAATTAGAGACACCGACACTTACTGTGAATATTCCAATTAGAGACACCCAGCACCCACTGTGAATATTCCAATAAGAGACACCCAGCACCCACTGTGAATATTCCAATTAGAGACACTGACACGCACTGTGAATATTCCAATTAGAGACACCCAGCACCCACTGTGAATATTCCAATTAGAGACCCCGACACCCACTGTGAATATTCCAATTAGAGACCCCGACACCCACTGTGAATATTCCAATTAGAGACACCGACACCCACTGTGAATATTCCAATTAGAGACACCCAGCACCCACTGTGAATATTCCAATTAGAGACACCCAGCACCCACTGTGAATATTCCAATTAGAGACACCCAGCACCCACTGTGAATATTCCAATTAGAGACACCGACACCCACTGTGAATATTCCAATTAGAGACACCCAGCACCCACTGTGAATATTCCAATTAGAGACACACAGCACCCACTGTGAATATTCCAATTAGAGACACCGACACCCACTGTGAATATTCCAATTAGAGACACCGACACCCACTGTGAAAATTCCAATTAGAGACACCGACACCCACTGTGAATATTCCAATTAGAGACACCCAGCACCCACTGTGAATATTCCAATTAGAGACACCGACACCCACTGTGAAAATTCCAATTAGAGACACCGACACCCACTGTGAATATTCCAATTAGAGACACCCAGCACCCACTGTGAATATTCCAATTAGAGACACCCAGCACCCACTGTGAATATTCCAATTAGAGACACCCAGCACCCACTGTGAATATTCCAATTAGAGACACCCAGCTCCCACTGTGAATATTCCAATTAGAGACACCGACACCCACTGTGAATATTCCAATTAGAGACACACAGCACCCACTGTGAATATTCCAATTAGAGACACCGACACCCACTGTGAATATTCCAATTAGAGACACCCAGCACCCACTGTGAATAATCCAATTAGAGACCCCGACACCCACTGTGAATATTCCAATTAGAGACACCCAGCACCCACTGTGAATATTCCAATTAGAGACACCGACACCCACTTTGAATATTCCAATTAGAGACACCCGGCACCCCCTGTGTATATTCCAATTAGAGACACCCAGCACCCACTTTGAATATTCGAATTAGAGCCACCCAGCACCCACTGTGAATATTCCAATTAGAGACACCCAGCACCCACTCTGAATATTACAATTAGAGACACCCAGCACCCACTGTGAATATTCCAATTAGAGACACCGACACCCACTATGAATATTCCAATTAGAGACACCCAGCACCCACTGTGAATATTCCAATTAGAGACAGCCAGCACCCACTGTGAATATTCTAATTAGAGACACCCAGCACCGACTGTGAATATTCCAATTAGAGACACCGACACCCACTGTGAATATTCCAATTAGAGACACCCAGCACCCACTGTGAATATTCCAATTAGAGACACCCAGCACCCACTGTGAATATTCCAATTAGAGACACCCAGCACCCACGGTGAATATTCCAATTAGAGACACCGACACCAACTGTGAATATTCCAATTAGAGACACCCAGCACCCACTGTGAATATTCCAATTAGAGACACCCAGCACCCACTGTGAATATTCCAATTAGAGACACCCAGCACCCACTGTGAATATTCCAATTAGAGACACCCAGCACACACTGTGAATATTCCAATTAGAGACACCCAGCACCCACTGTGAATATTCCAATTAGAGACACCCAGCACCCACTTTGAATATTCCAATTAGAGACACCGACACCCACTGTGAATATTCCAATTAGAGACACCCAGCACACACTGTGAATAATCCAATTAGAGACACCAACACCCACTGTGAATATTCCAATTAGAGACACCCAGCACCCACTGTGAATATTCCATTTAGAGACACCCAGCACCCACTGTGAATATTCCAATTAGAGACACCCAGCACCCACTGTGAATATTCCAATTAGAGACAGCCAGCACCCACTGTGAATATTCCAATTAGAGACACCCAGCACCCACTGTGAATATTCCAATTAGAGACACCCAGCACCCACTGTGAATATTCCAATTAGAGACACCCAGCACCCACTGTGAATATTCCAATTAGAGACACCCAGCACCCACTGTGAATATTCCAATTAGAGACCCCGACACCCACTGTGAATATTCCAATTAGAGACACCGACACCCACTGTGAATATTCCAATTAGAGACACCCAGCACCCACTGTGAATATTCCAATAAGAGACACCCAGCACCCACTGTGAATATTCCAATTAGAGACACCCAGCACCCACTGTGAATATTCCAATTAGAGACACCCAGCACCCACTGTGAATATTCCAATTAGAGACACCCAGCACCCACTGTGAATATTCCAATTAGAGACACCGACACCCACTGTGAATATTCCAATTAGAGACACCCAGCACCCACTGTGAATATTCCAATTAGAGACACGGACACCCACTGTGAATATTCCAATTAGAGAAACCCAGCACCCACTGTGAATATTCCAATTAGAGACACCCAGCACCCACTGTGAATATTCCAATTAGAGACACCCAGCACCCACTGTGAATATTCCAATTAGAGACACCCAGATCCCACTGTGAATATTCCAATTAGAGACACCGACACCCACTGTGAATATTCCAATTAGAGACACACAGCACCCACTGTGAATATTCCAATTAGAGACACCGACACCCACTGTGAATATTCCAATTAGAGACACCCAGCACCCACTGTGAATAATCCAATTAGAGACCCCGACACCCACTGTGAATATTCCAATTAGAGACACCCAGCACCCACTGTGAATATTCCAATTAGAGACACCGACACCACTGTGAATATTCCAATTAGAGACACCCGGCACCCCCTGTGTATATTCCAATTAGAGACACCCAGCACCCACTTTGAATATTCGAATTAGAGCCACCCAGCACCCACTGTGAATATTCCAATTAGAGACACCCAGCACCCACTCTGAATATTACAATTAGAGACACCCAGCACCCACTGTGAATATTCCAATTAGAGACACCGACACCCAATATGAATATTCCAATTAGAGACACACAGCACCCACTGTGAATATTCCAATTAGAGACACCCAGCACCCACTGTGAATATTCTAATTAGAGACACCCAGCACCGACTGTGAATATTCCAATTAGAGACACCGACACCCACTGTGAATATTCCAATTAGAGACACCCAGCACCCACTGTGAATATTCTAATTAGAGACACCCAGCACCGACTGTGAATATTCCAATTAGAGACACCGACACCCACTGTGAATATTCCAATTAGAGACACCCAGCACCCACTGTGAATATTCCAATTAGAGACACCCAGCACCCACTGTGAATATTCCAATTAGAGACACCCAGCACCCACTGTGAATATTCCAATTAGAGACATCGACACCCACTGTGAATATTCCAATTAGAGACACCCAGCACCCACTGTGAATATTCCAATTAGAGACACCCAGCACCCACTGTGAATATTCCAATTAGAGACACCCAGCACCCACTGTGAATATTCCAATTAGAGACACCCAGCACCCACTGTGAATATTCCAATTAGAGACACCCAGCACCCACTGTGAATATTCCAATTAGAGACACCCAGCACCCACTTTGAATATTCCAATTAGAGACACCGACACCCACTGTGAATATTCCAATTAGAGACACCCAGCACACACTGTGAATAATCCAATTAGAGACACCAACACCCACTGTGAATATTCCAATTAGAGACACCCAGCACACACTGTGAATATTCCATTTAGAGACACCCAGCACCCACTGTGAATATTCCAATTAGAGACACCCAGCACCCACTGTGAATATTCCAATTAGAGACACCCAGCACCCACTGTGAATATTCCAATTAGAGACACCCAGCACCCACTGTGAATATTCCAATTAGAGACACCCAGCACCCACTGTGAATATTCCAATTAGAGACACCCAGCACCCACTGTGAATATTCCAATTAGAGACACCCAGCACCCACTGTGAATATTCCAATTAGAGACCCCGACACCCACTGTGAATATTCCAATTAGAGACACCGACACCCACTGTGAATATTCCAATTAGAGACACCCAGCACCCACTGTGAATATTCCAATAAGAAACACCCTGCACCCACTGTGAATATTCCAATTAGAGACACCCAGCACCCACTGTGAATATTCCAATTAGAGACACCGAGCACCCACTGTGAATATTCCAATTAGAGACACCCAGCACCCACTGTGAATATTCCAATTAGAGACACCGACACCCACTGTGAATATTCCAATTAGAGACACCCAGCACCCACTGTGAATATTCCAATTAGAGACACGGACACCCACTGTGAATATTCCAATTAGAGAAACCCAGCACCCACTGTGAATATTCCAATTAGAGACACCCAGCACCCACTGTGAATATTCCAATTAGAGACTCCGACACCCACTGTGAATATTCCAATTAGAGACCCCGACACCCACTGTGAATATTCCAATTAGAGACACCGACACCCACTGTGAATATTCCAATTAGAGACACCCAGCACCCACTGTGAATATTCCAATTAGAGACACCCAGCACCCACTGTGAATATTCCAATTAGAGACACCCAGCACCCACTGTGAATATTCCATTTAGAGACACCGACACCCACTGTGAATATTCCAATTAGAGACACCCAGCACCCACTGTGAATATTCCAATTAGAGACACCCAGCACCCACTGTGAATATTCCAATTAGAGACACCGACACCCACTGTGAATATTCCAATTAGAGACACCGACACCCACTGTGAAAATTACAATTAGAGACACCGACACCCACTGTGAATATTCCAATTAGAGACACCCAGCACCCATTGTGAATATTCCAATTAGAGACACCGACACCCACTGTGAAAATTCCAATTAGAGACACCGACACCCACTGTGAATATTCCAATTAGAGACACCCAGCACCCACTGTGAATATTCCAATTAGAGACACCCAGCACCCACTGTGAATATTCCAATTAGAGACACACAGCACCCACTGTGAATATTCCAATTAGAGACACCCAGCTCCCACTGTGAATATTCCAATTAGAGACACCGACACCCACTGTGAATATTCCAATTAGAGACACACAGCACCCACTGTGAATATTCCAATTAGAGACACCGACACCCACTGTGAATTTTCCAATTAGAGACACCCAGCACCCACTGTGAATAATCCAATTAGAGACCCCGACACCCACTGTGAATATTCCAATTAGAGACACCCAGCACCCACTGTGAATATTCCAATTTGAGACACCGACACCCACTGTGAATATTCCAATTAGAGACACCCAGCACCCCCTGTGTATATTCCAATTAGAGACACCCAGCACCCACTTTGAATATTCGAATTAGAGACACCCAGCACCCACTGTGAATATTCCAATTAGAGACACCCAGCTCCCACTCTGAGTATTAAAATTAGAGACACCCAGCACCCACTGTGAATATTCCAATTAGAGACACCGACACCCACTATGAATATTCCAATTAGAGACACCCAGCACCCACTGTGAATATTCCAATTAGAGACACCCAGCACCCACTGTGAATATTCCAATTAGAGACACCGACACCCACTGTGAATATTCCAATTAGAGACACCCAGAACCCACTGTGAATATTCCAATTAGAGACACCGACACCCACTGTGAATATTCCAATTAGAGACACCCAGCACCCACTGTGAATATTCCAATTAGAGACACCCAGCACCCACTGTGAATATTCCAATTAGAGACACCCAGCACCCACTGTGAATATTGCAATTAGAGACACTGACACGCACTGTGAATATTCCAATTAGAGACACCGACACCCACTGTGAAAATTCCAATTAGAGACACCGACACCCACTGTGAATATTCCAATTAGAGACACCCAGCACCCACTGTGAATATTCCAATTAGAGACACCCAGCACCCACTGTGAATATTCCAATTAGAGACACCCAGCACCCACTGTGAATATTCCAATTAGAGACACCCAGCTCCCACTGTGAATATTCCAATTAGAGACACCGACACCCACTGTGAATATTCCAATTAGAGACACACAGCACCCACTGTGAATATTCCAATTAGAGACACCGACACCCACTGTGAATTTTCCAATTAGAGACACCCAGCACCCACTGTGAATAATCCAATTAGAGACCCCGACACCCACTGTGAATATTCCAATTAGAGACACCCAGCACCCACTGTGAATATTCCAATTTGAGACACCGACACCCACTGTGAATATTCCAATTAGAGACACCCAGCACCCCCTGTGTATATTCCAATTAGAGACACCCAGCACCCACTTTGAATATTCGAATTAGAGACACCCAGCACCCACTGTGAATATTCCAATTAGAGACACCCAGCTCCCACTCTGAGTATTAAAATTAGAGACACCCAGCACCCACTGTGAATATTCCAATTAGAGACACCGACACCCACTATGAATATTCCAATTAGAGACACCCAGCACCCACTGTGAATATTCCAATTAGAGACACCCAGCACCCACTGTGAATATTCCAATTAGAGACACCGACACCCACTGTGAATATTCCAATTAGAGACACCCAGAACCCACTGTGAATATTCCAATTAGAGACACCGACACCCACTGTGAATATTCCAATTAGAGACACCCAGCACCCACTGTGAATATTCCAATTAGAGACACCCAGCACCCACTGTGAATATTCCAATTAGAGACCCCGACACCCACTGTGAATATTCCAATTTGAGACCCCGACACCCACTGTGAATATTCCAATTAGAGACACCGACACCCACTGTGAATATTCCAATTAGAGACACCCAGCACCCACTGTGAATATTCCAATTAGAGACACCCAGCACCCACTGTGAATATTCCAATTAGAGACACCCAGCACCCACTGTGAATATTCCAATTAGAGACACTGACACCCACTGTGAATATTCCAATTAGAGACACCCAGCACCCACTGTGAATATTCCAATTAGAGACACCCAGCACCCACTGTGAATATTCCAATTAGAGACACCGACACCCACTGTGAATATTCCAATTAGAGACACCGACACCCACTGTGAAAATTCCAATTAGAGACACCGACACCCACTGTGAATATTCCAATTAGAGACACCCAGCACCCACTGTGAATATTCCAATGAGAGGCCCCGACACCGACTGTGAAAATTCCAATTAGAGACACCGACACCCACTGTGAATATTCCAATTAGAGACCCCGACACCCACTGTGAATATTCCAATTAGAGACACCGACACCCACTGTGAATATTCCAATTAGAGACACCCAGCACCCACTGTGAATATTCCAATTAGAGACACCCAGCACCCACTGTGAATATTCCAATTAGAGACCCTGACACCCACTGTGAATATTCCAATTAGAGACACCCAGCACCCACTGTGAACATTCCAATTAGAGACACCCAGCACCCACTGTGAATATTCTAATTAGAGACACCCAGCACCGACAGTGATTATTCCAATTAGAGACACCGACACCCACTGTGAATATTCCAATTAGAGACACCCAGCACCCACTGTGAATATTCCAATTAGAGACACCCAGCACCCACTGTGAATATTCCAATTAGAGACACCCAGCACCCACTGTGAATATTCCAATTAGAGACACCGACACCCACTGTGAATATTCCAATTAGAGACACCCAGCACCCACTGTGAATATTCCAATTAGAGACACCCAGCACCCACTGTGAATATTCCAATTAGAGACACCCAGCACCCACTGTGAATATTCCAATTAGAGACACCCAGCACCCACTGTGAATATTCCAATTAGAGACACCCAGCACCCACTGTGAATATTCCAATTAGAGACACCCAGCACCCACTTTGAATATTCCAATTAGAGACACCGACACCCACTGTGAATATTCCAATTAGAGACACCCAGCACACACTGTGAATATTCCAATTAGAGACACCAACACCCACTGTGAATATTCCAATTAGAGACACCCAGCACCCACTGTGAATATTCCATTTAGAGACCCCGACACCCACTGTGAATATTCCAATTAGAGACACCGACACCCACTGTGAATATTCCAATTAGAGACACCCAGCACCCACTGTGAATATTCCAATTAGAGGCACCCAGCACCCACTGTGAATATTCCAATTAGAGACACCCAGCACCCACTGTGAATATTCCAATTAGAGACACCCAGCACCCACTGTGAATATTCCAATTAGAGACACCCAGCACCCACTGTGAATATTCCAATTAGAGACACCGACACCCACTGTGAATATTCCAATTAGAGACACCCAGCACCCACTGTGAATATTCCAATTAGAGACACGGACACCCACTGTGAATATTCCAATTAGAGAAACCCAGCACCCACTGTGAATATTCCAATTAGAGACACCCAGCACCCACTGTGAATATTCCAATTAGAGACTCCGACACCCACTGTGAATATTCCAATTAGAGACCCCGACACCCACTGTGAATATTCCAATTAGAGACACCGACACCCACTGTGAATATTCCAATTAGAGACACCCAGCACCCACTGTGAATATTCCAATTAGAGACACCCAGCACCCACTGTGAATATTCCAATTAGAGACACCCAGCACCCACTGTGAATATTCCAATTAGAGACACCGACACCCACTGTGAATATTCCAATTAGAGACACCCAGCACCCACTGTGAATATTCCAATTAGAGACACCCAGCACCCACCGTGAATATTCCAATTAGAGACACCGACACCCACTGTGAATATTCCAATTAGAGACACCGACACCCACTGTGAAATTTCCAATTAGAGACACCGACACCCACTGTGAATATTCCAATTAGAGACACCCAGCACCCATTGTGAATATTCCAATTAGAGACACCGACACCCACTGTGAAAATTCCAATTAGAGACCCCGACACCCACTGTGAATATTCCAATTAGAGACACCCAGCACCCACTGTGAATATTCCAATTAGAGACACCCAGCACCCACTGTGAATATTCCAATTAGAGACACCCAGCACCCACTGTGAATATTCCAATTAGAGACACCCAGCTCCCACTGTGAATATTCCAATTAGAGACACCGACACCCACTGTGAATATTCCAATTAGAGACACACAGCACCCACTGTGAATATTCCAATTAGAGACACCGACACCCACTGTGAATTTTCCAATTAGAGACACCCAGCACCCACTGTGAATAATCCAATTAGAGACCCCGACACCCACTGTGAATATTCCAATTAGAGACACCCAGCACCCACTGTGAATATTCCAATTAGAGACACCGACACCCACTGTGAATATTCCAATTAGGGACACCCAGCACCCCCTGTGTATATTCCAATTAGAGACACCCAGCACCCACTTTGAATATTCGAATTAGAGACACCCAGCACCCACTGTGAATATTCCAATTAGAGACACCCAGCACCCACTCTGAATATTACAATTAGAGACACCCAGCACCCACTGTGAATATTCCAATTAGAGACACCGACACCCACTATGAATATTCCAATTAGAGACACCCAGCACCCACTGTGAATATTCCAATTAGAGACACCCAGCACCCACTGTGAATATTCCAATTAGAGACACCGACACCCACTGTGAATATTCCAATTAGAGACACCCAGCACCCACTGTGAATATTCCAATTAGAGACACCGACACCCACTGTGAATATTCCAATTAGAGACACCCAGCACCCACTGCGAATATTCCAATTAGAGACACCCAGCACCCACTGTGAATATTCCAATTAGAGACCCCGACACCCACTGTGAATATTCCAATTAGAGACACCGACACCCACTGTGAATATTCCAATTAGAGACACCGACACCCACTGTGAATATTCCAATTAGAGACACCCAGCACCCACTGTGAATATTCCAATTAGAGACACCCAGCACCCACTGTGAATATTCCAATTAGAGACACCCAGCACCCACTGTGAATATTCCAATTAGAGACACCGACACCCACTGTGAATATTCCAATTAGAGACACCCAGCACCCACTGTGAATATTCCAATTAGAGACACCCAGCACCCACTGTGAATATTCCAATTAGAGACACCGACACCCACTGTGAATATTCCAATTAGAGACACCGACACCCACTGTGAAAATTCCAATTAGAGACACCGACACCCACTGTGAATATTCCAATTAGAGACACCCAGCACCCACTGTGAATATTCCAATGAGAGACCCCGACACCGACTGTGAAAATTCCAATTAGAGACACCGACACCCACTGTGAATATTCCAATTAGAGACCCCGACACCCACTGTGAATATTCCAATTATAGACACCCAGCACCCACTGTGAATATTCCAATTAGAGACACCGACACCCACTGTGAATATTCCAATTAGAGACACCCGGCACCCCCTGTGTATATTCCAATTAGAGACACCCAGCACCCGCTTTGAATATTCGAATTAGAGACACCCAGCACCCACTGTGAATATTCCAATTAGAGACACCCAGCACCCACTCTGAATATTACAATTAGAGACACCCAGCACCCACTGTGAATATTTCAATTAGAGACACCGACACCCACTATGAATATTCCAACTAGAGACACCCAGCACCCACTGTGAATATTCCAATTAGAGACACCCAGCACCCACTGTGAATATTCCAATTAGAGACACCGACACCCACTGTGAATATTCCAATTAGAGACACCCAGCACCCACTGTGAATATTCCAATTAGAGACACCGACACCCACTGTGAATATTCCAATTAGAGACACCCAGCACCCACTGTGAATATTCCAATTAGAGACACCCAGCACCCACTGTGAATATTCCAATTAGAGACCCCGACACCCACTGTGAAAATTCCAATTAGAGACCCCGACACCCACTGTGAATATTCCAATTAGAGACACCGACACCCACTGTGAATATTCCAATTCGAGACACCAACCACCCACTGTGAATATTCCAATTAGAGACACCCAGCACCCACTGTGAATATTCCAATTAGAGACACCGACTCCCACTGTGAATATTCCAATTAGAGACACCCAGCACCCACTGTGAATATTCCAATTAGAGACCCAAACACCCACTGTGAATATTCCAATTAGAGACACCCAGCACCCACTGTGAACATTCCAATTAGAGACACCCAGCACCCACTGTGAATATTCTAATTAGAGACACCCAGCACCGACTGTGAATATTCCAATTAGAGACACCGACACCCACTGTGAATATTCCAATTAGAGACACCCAGCACCCACTGTGAATATTCCAATTAGAGACACCCAGCACCCACTGTGAATATTCCAATTATAGACACCCAGCACCCACTGTGAATATTCCAATTAGAGACCCCGACACCCACTGTGAATATTCCAATTAGAGACACCGACACCCACTGTGAATATTCCAATTAGAGACACCCAGCACCCACTGTGAATATTCCAATAAGAGACACCCAGCACCCACTGTGAATATTCCAATTAGAGACACCCAGCACCCAATGTGAATATTCCAATTAGAGACACCCAGCACCCACTGTGAATATTCCAATTAGAGACACCCAGCACCCACTGTGAATATTCCAATTAGAGACACCGACACCCACTGTGAATATTCCAATTAGAGACACCCAGCACCCACTGTGAATATTCCAATTAGAGACACGGACACCCACTGTGAATATTCCAATTAGAGACACCCAGCACCCACTGTGAATATTCCAATTAGAGACACCCAGCTCCCACTGTGAATATTCGAATTAGAGACACCCAGCACCCACTGTGAATATTCCAATTAGAGACACCCAGCACCCTCTCTGAATATTACAATTAGAGACACCCAGCACCCACTGTGAATATTCCAATTAGAGACACCGACACCCACTATGAATATTCCAACTAGAGACACCCAGCACCCACTGTGAATATTCCAATTAGAGACACCCAGCACCCACTGTGAATATTCCAATTAGAGACACCGACACCCACTGTGAATATTCCAATTAGAGACACCCAGCACCCACTGTGAATATTCCAATTAGAGACACCGACACCCACTGTGAATATTCCAATTAGAGACACCCAGCACCCACTGTGAATATTCCAATTAGAGACACCCAGCACCCACTGTGAATATTCCAATTAGAGACCCCGACACCCACTGTGAAAATTCCAATTAGAGACCCCGACACCCACTGTGAATATTCCAATTAGAGACACCGACACCCACTGTGAATATTCCAATTAGAGACACCGACACCCACTGTGAATATTCCAATTAGAGACACCCAGCACCCACTGTGAATATTCCAATTAGAGACACCGACACCCACTGTGAATATTCCAATTAGAGACACCCAGCACCCACTGTGAATATTCCAATTTGAGACCCTGACACCCACTGTGAATATTCCAATTAGAGACACCCAGCACCCACTGTGAACATTCCAATTAGAGACACCCAGCACCCACTGTGAATATTCTAATTAGAGACACCCAGCACCGACTGTGAATATTCCAATTAGAGACACCGACACCCACTGTGAATATTCCAATTAGAGACACCCAGCACCCACTGTGAATATTCCAATTAGAGACACCGACACCCACTGTGAATATTCCAATTAGAGACACCCAGCACACACTGTGAATATTCCAATTAGAGACACCGACACCCACTGTGAATATTCCAATCAGAGACACCCAGCACCCACTGTGAATATTCCATTTAGAGACACCCAGCACCCACTGTGAATATTCCAATTAGAGACACCCAGCACCCACTGTGAATATTCCAATTAGAGACACCCAGCACCCACTGTGAATATTCCAATTAGAGACACCCAGCACCCACTGTGAATATTCCAATTAGAGACACCCAGCACCCACTGTGAATATTCCAATTAGAGACACCCAGCACCCACTGTGCATATTCCAATTAGAGACCCCGGCACCCACTGTGAATATTCCAATTAGAGACACCGACACCTTCTGTGAATATTCCAATTAGAGACACCCAGCACCCACTGTGAATATTCCAATAAGAGACACCCAGCACCCACTGTGAATATTCCAATTAGAGACACCCAGCACCCAATGTGAATATTCCAATTAGAGACACCCAGCACCCACTGTGAATATTCCAATTAGAGACACCCAGCACCCACTGTGAATATTCCAATTAGAGACACCGACACCCACTGTGAATATTCCAATTAGAGACACCCAGCACCCACTGTGAATATTCCAATTAGAGACACGGACACCCACTGTGAATATTCCGATTAGAGACACCCAGCACCCACTGTGAATATTCCAATTAGAGACACCCAGCTCCCACTGTGAATATTCCAATTAGAGACCCCGACAACCACTTTGAATATTCCAATTAGAGACCCCGACACCCACTGTGAATATTCCAATTAGAGACACCGACACCCACTGTGAATATTCCAATTAGAGACACCCAGCACCCACTGTGAATATTCCAATTAGAGACACCCAGCACCCACTGTGAATATTCCAATTAGAGACACCCAGCACCCACTGTGAATATTCCAATTAGAGACACCGACACCCACTGTGAATATTCCAATTAGAGACACCCAGCACCCACTGTGAATATTCCAATTAGAGACACGGACACCCACTGTGAATATTCCAATTAGAGAAACCCAGCACCCACTGTGAATATTCCAATTAGAGACACCCAGCACCCACTGTGAATATTCCAATTAGAGACTCCGACACCCACTGTGAATATTCCAATTAGAGACCCCGACACCCACTGTGAATATTCCAATTAGAGACACCGACACCCACTGTGAATATTCCAATTAGAGACACCCAGCACCCACTGTGAATATTCCAATTAGAGACACCCAGCACCCACTGTGAATATTCCAATTAGAGACACCCAGCACCCACTGTGAATATTCCAATTAGAGACACCGACACCCACTGTGAATATTCCAATTAGAGACACCCAGCACCCACTGTGAATATTCCAATTAGAGACACCCAGCACCCACCGTGAATATTCCAATTAGAGACACCGACACCCACTGTGAATATTCCAATTAGAGACACCGACACCCACTGTGAAATTTCCAATTAGAGACACCGACACCCACTGTGAATATTCCAATTAGAGACACCCAGCACCCATTGTGAATATTCCAATTAGAGACACCGACACCCACTGTGAAAATTCCAATTAGAGACCCCGACACCCACTGTGAATATTCCAATTAGAGACACCCAGCACCCACTGTGAATATTCCAATTAGAGACACCCAGCACCCACTGTGAATATTCCAATTAGAGACACCCAGCACCCACTGTGAATATTCCAATTAGAGACACCCAGCTCCCACTGTGAATATTCCAATTAGAGACACCGACACCCACTGTGAATATTCCAATTAGAGACACACAGCACCCACTGTGAATATTCCAATTAGAGACACCGACACCCACTGTGAATTTTCCAATTAGAGACACCCAGCACCCACTGTGAATAATCCAATTAGAGACCCCGACACCCACTGTGAATATTCCAATTAGAGACACCCAGCACCCACTGTGAATATTCCAATTAGAGACACCGACACCCACTGTGAATATTCCAATTAGGGACACCCAGCACCCCCTGTGTATATTCCAATTAGAGACACCCAGCACCCACTTTGAATATTCGAATTAGAGACACCCAGCACCCACTGTGAATATTCCAATTAGAGACACCCAGCACCCACTCTGAATATTACAATTAGAGACACCCAGCACCCACTGTGAATATTCCAATTAGAGACACCGACACCCACTATGAATATTCCAATTAGAGACACCCAGCACCCACTGTGAATATTCCAATTAGAGACACCCAGCACCCACTGTGAATATTCCAATTAGAGACACCGACACCCACTGTGAATATTCCAATTAGAGACACCCAGCACCCACTGTGAATATTCCAATTAGAGACACCGACACCCACTGTGAATATTCCAATTAGAGACACCCAGCACCCACTGCGAATATTCCAATTAGAGACACCCAGCACCCACTGTGAATATTCCAATTAGAGACCCCGACACCCACTGTGAATATTCCAATTAGAGACACCGACACCCACTGTGAATATTCCAATTAGAGACACCGACACCCACTGTGAATATTCCAATTAGAGACACCCAGCACCCACTGTGAATATTCCAATTAGAGACACCCAGCACCCACTGTGAATATTCCAATTAGAGACACCCAGCACCCACTGTGAATATTCCAATTAGAGACACCGACACCCACTGTGAATATTCCAATTAGAGACACCCAGCACCCACTGTGAATATTCCAATTAGAGACACCCAGCACCCACTGTGAATATTCCAATTAGAGACACCGACACCCACTGTGAATATTCCAATTAGAGACACCGACACCCACTGTGAAAATTCCAATTAGAGACACCGACACCCACTGTGAATATTCCAATTAGAGACACCCAGCACCCACTGTGAATATTCCAATGAGAGACCCCGACACCGACTGTGAAAATTCCAATTAGAGACACCGACACCCACTGTGAATATTCCAATTAGAGACCCCGACACCCACTGTGAATATTCCAATTATAGACACCCAGCACCCACTGTGAATATTCCAATTAGAGACACCGACACCCACTGTGAATATTCCAATTAGAGACACCCGGCACCCCCTGTGTATATTCCAATTAGAGACACCCAGCACCCGCTTTGAATATTCGAATTAGAGACACCCAGCACCCACTGTGAATATTCCAATTAGAGACACCCAGCACCCACTCTGAATATTACAATTAGAGACACCCAGCACCCACTGTGAATATTTCAATTAGAGACACCGACACCCACTATGAATATTCCAACTAGAGACACCCAGCACCCACTGTGAATATTCCAATTAGAGACACCCAGCACCCACTGTGAATATTCCAATTAGAGACACCGACACCCACTGTGAATATTCCAATTAGAGACACCCAGCACCCACTGTGAATATTCCAATTAGAGACACCGACACCCACTGTGAATATTCCAATTAGAGACACCCAGCACCCACTGTGAATATTCCAATTAGAGACACCCAGCACCCACTGTGAATATTCCAATTAGAGACCCCGACACCCACTGTGAAAATTCCAATTAGAGACCCCGACACCCACTGTGAATATTCCAATTAGAGACACCGACACCCACTGTGAATATTCCAATTCGAGACACCAACCACCCACTGTGAATATTCCAATTAGAGACACCCAGCACCCACTGTGAATATTCCAATTAGAGACACCGACTCCCACTGTGAATATTCCAATTAGAGACACCCAGCACCCACTGTGAATATTCCAATTAGAGACCCAAACACCCACTGTGAATATTCCAATTAGAGACACCCAGCACCCACTGTGAACATTCCAATTAGAGACACCCAGCACCCACTGTGAATATTCTAATTAGAGACACCCAGCACCGACTGTGAATATTCCAATTAGAGACACCGACACCCACTGTGAATATTCCAATTAGAGACACCCAGCACCCACTGTGAATATTCCAATTAGAGACACCCAGCACCCACTGTGAATATTCCAATTATAGACACCCAGCACCCACTGTGAATATTCCAATTAGAGACCCCGACACCCACTGTGAATATTCCAATTAGAGACACCGACACCCACTGTGAATATTCCAATTAGAGACACCCAGCACCCACTGTGAATATTCCAATAAGAGACACCCAGCACCCACTGTGAATATTCCAATTAGAGACACCCAGCACCCAATGTGAATATTCCAATTAGAGACACCCAGCACCCACTGTGAATATTCCAATTAGAGACACCCAGCACCCACTGTGAATATTCCAATTAGAGACACCGACACCCACTGTGAATATTCCAATTAGAGACACCCAGCACCCACTGTGAATATTCCAATTAGAGACACGGACACCCACTGTGAATATTCCAATTAGAGACACCCAGCACCCACTGTGAATATTCCAATTAGAGACACCCAGCTCCCACTGTGAATATTCGAATTAGAGACACCCAGCACCCACTGTGAATATTCCAATTAGAGACACCCAGCACCCTCTCTGAATATTACAATTAGAGACACCCAGCACCCACTGTGAATATTCCAATTAGAGACACCGACACCCACTATGAATATTCCAACTAGAGACACCCAGCACCCACTGTGAATATTCCAATTAGAGACACCCAGCACCCACTGTGAATATTCCAATTAGAGACACCGACACCCACTGTGAATATTCCAATTAGAGACACCCAGCACCCACTGTGAATATTCCAATTAGAGACACCGACACCCACTGTGAATATTCCAATTAGAGACACCCAGCACCCACTGTGAATATTCCAATTAGAGACACCCAGCACCCACTGTGAATATTCCAATTAGAGACCCCGACACCCACTGTGAAAATTCCAATTAGAGACCCCGACACCCACTGTGAATATTCCAATTAGAGACACCGACACCCACTGTGAATATTCCAATTAGAGACACCGACACCCACTGTGAATATTCCAATTAGAGACACCCAGCACCCACTGTGAATATTCCAATTAGAGACACCGACACCCACTGTGAATATTCCAATTAGAGACACCCAGCACCCACTGTGAATATTCCAATTTGAGACCCTGACACCCACTGTGAATATTCCAATTAGAGACACCCAGCACCCACTGTGAACATTCCAATTAGAGACACCCAGCACCCACTGTGAATATTCTAATTAGAGACACCCAGCACCGACTGTGAATATTCCAATTAGAGACACCGACACCCACTGTGAATATTCCAATTAGAGACACCCAGCACCCACTGTGAATATTCCAATTAGAGACACCGACACCCACTGTGAATATTCCAATTAGAGACACCCAGCACACACTGTGAATATTCCAATTAGAGACACCGACACCCACTGTGAATATTCCAATCAGAGACACCCAGCACCCACTGTGAATATTCCATTTAGAGACACCCAGCACCCACTGTGAATATTCCAATTAGAGACACCCAGCACCCACTGTGAATATTCCAATTAGAGACACCCAGCACCCACTGTGAATATTCCAATTAGAGACACCCAGCACCCACTGTGAATATTCCAATTAGAGACACCCAGCACCCACTGTGAATATTCCAATTAGAGACACCCAGCACCCACTGTGCATATTCCAATTAGAGACCCCGGCACCCACTGTGAATATTCCAATTAGAGACACCGACACCTTCTGTGAATATTCCAATTAGAGACACCCAGCACCCACTGTGAATATTCCAATAAGAGACACCCAGCACCCACTGTGAATATTCCAATTAGAGACACCCAGCACCCAATGTGAATATTCCAATTAGAGACACCCAGCACCCACTGTGAATATTCCAATTAGAGACACCCAGCACCCACTGTGAATATTCCAATTAGAGACACCGACACCCACTGTGAATATTCCAATTAGAGACACCCAGCACCCACTGTGAATATTCCAATTAGAGACACGGACACCCACTGTGAATATTCCGATTAGAGACACCCAGCACCCACTGTGAATATTCCAATTAGAGACACCCAGCTCCCACTGTGAATATTCCAATTAGAGACCCCGACAACCACTTTGAATATTCCAATTAGAGACCCCGACACCCACTGTGAATATTCCAATTAGAGACACCGACACCCACTGTGAATATTCCAATTAGAGACACCCAGCACCCACTGTGAATATTCCAATTAGAGACACCCAGCACCCACTGTGAATATTCCAATTAGAGACACCCAGCACCCACTGTGAATATTCCAATTAGAGACACCGACACCCACTGTGAATATTCCAATTAGAGACACCCAGCACCCACTGTGAATATTCCAATTAGAGACACCCAGCACCCACTGTGAATATTCCAATTAGAGACACCCAGCACCCACTGTGAATATTCCAATTAGAGACACCGACACCCACTGTGAAAATTCCAATTAGAGACACCGACACCCACTGTGAATATTCCATTTAGAGACACCCAGCACCCACTGTGAATATTCCAATTAGAGACACCCAGCACCCACTGTGAATATTCCAATTAGAGACACCCAGCACCCACTGTGAATATTCCAATTAGAGACACCCAGCACCCACTGTGAATATTCCAATTAGAGACACCCAGCACCCACTGTGAATATTCCAATTAGAGACACCCAGCACCCACTGTGAATATTCCAATTAGAGACCCCGACACCCACTGTGAATATTCCAATTAGAGACAACGACACCCACTGTGAATATTCCAATTAGAGACACCCAGCACCCACTGTGAATATTCCAATAAGAGACACCCAGCACCCACTGTGAATATTCCAATTAGAGACACCCAGCACCCAATGTGAATATTCCAATTAGAGACACCCAGCACCCACTGTGAATATTCCAATTAGAGACACCCAGCACCCACTGTGAATATTCCAATTAGAGACACCGACACCCACTGTGAATATTCCAATTAGAGACACCCAGCACCCACTGTGAATATTCCAATTAGAGACACGGACACCCACTGTGAATATTCCAATTAGAGACACCCAGCACCCACTGTGAATATTCCAATTAGAGACACCCAGCTCCCACTGTGAATATTCCAATTAGAGACCCCGACAACCACTTTGAATATTCCAATTAGAGACCCCGACACCCACTGTGAATATTCCAATTAGAGACACCGACACCCACTGTGAATATTCCAATTAGAGACACCCAGCACCCACTGTGAATATTCCAATTAGAGACACCCAGCACCCACTGTGAATATTCCAATTAGAGACACCCAGCACCCACTGTGAATATTCCAATTAGAGACACCGACACCCACTGTGAATATTCCAATTAGAGACACCCAGCACCCACTGTGAATATTCCAATTAGAGACACCCAGCACCCACTGTGAATATTCCAATTAGAGACACCCAGCACCCACTGTGAATATTCCAATTAGAGACACCGACACCCACTGTGAAAATTCCAATTAGAGACACCGACACCCACTGTGAATATTCCAATTAGAGACACCCAGCACCCACTGTGAATATTCCAATTAGAGACACCCAGCACCCACTGTGAATATTCCAATTAGAGACACCCAGCACCCACTGTGAATATTCCAATTAGAGACACCGACACCCACTGTGAATATTCCAATTAGAGACACACAGCACCCACTGTGAATATTCCAATTAGAGACACCGACACCCACTGTGAATATTCCAATTAGAGACACCCAGCACCCACTGTGAATAATCCAATTAGAGACCCCGACACCCACTGTGAATATTCCAATTAGAGACACCCAGCACCCACTGTGAATATTCCAATTTGAGACACCGACACCCACTGTGAATATTCCAATTAGAGACACCCAGCACCCCCTGTGTATATTCCAATTAGAGACACCCAGCACCCACTTTGAATATTCGAATTAGAGACACCCAGCACCCACTGTGAATATTCCAATTAGAGACACCCAGCACCCACTCTGAATATTACAATTAGAGACACCCAGCACCCACTGTGAATATTCCAATTAGAGACACCGAGCGCCCACTGTGAATATTCCAATTAGAGACACCCAGCATCCACTGTGAATATTCCAATTAGAGACCCCGACACCCACGGTGAATATTCCAATTAGAGACACCCAGCACCCACTGTGAATATTCCAATTAGAGTCCCCGACACCCACTGTGAATATTCCAATAAGAGACACCGACACCCACTGTGAATATTCCAATTAGAGACACCCAGCACCCCCTGTGTATATTCCATTTAGAGACACCCAGCACCCACTGTGAATATTCCAATTAGAGACACCCAGCACCCACTTGAATATTCCAATTAGAGACACCCAGCACCCACTGTGAATATTCCAATTAGAGACAGCGACACCCACTGTGAATATTCCATTTAGAGACACCCAGCACCCACTGTGAATATTCCAATTAGAGACACCCAGCACCCACTGTGAATATTCCAATTAGAGACAGCGACACCCACTGTGAATATTCCATTTAGAGACACCCAGCACCCACTGTGAATATTCCAATTGGAGACACCCAGCACCCACTGTGAATATTCCAATTAGTGTCACCGAGCACCCACTGTGAATATTCCAATTATAGACACACAGCACCCACTGTGAATATTCCAATTAGAGACACCCAGCACCCACTGTGAATATTCCAATTAGAGACACCGACAACCACTGTGAATATTCCAATTAGAGACACCCAGCACCCACTGTGAATATTCCAATTAGAGACACCGACAACCACTGTGAATATTCCAATTAGAGACACCCAGCACCCACTGTGAATATTCCAATTAGAGACACCGACACCCACTGTGAATATTCCAATTAGAGACACCCAGCACCCACTGTGAATATTCCAATTAGAGACACCGACACCCACTGTGAATATTCCAATTAGAGACACCCAGCACCCACTGTGAATATTCCAATTAGAGACACCCAGCACCCACTGTGAATATTCCAATTAGAGACACCGACACCCACTGTGAATATTCCAATTAGAGACACCCAGCACCCACTGTGAATATTCCAATTAGAGACACCCAGCACCCACTGTGAATATTCCAATTAGAGACACCCAGCACCCACTGTGAATATTCCAATTAGAGACACCGACACCCACTGTGAAAATTCCAATTAGAGACACCGACACCCACTGTGAATATTCCATTTAGAGACACCCAGCACCCACTGTGAATATTCCAATTAGAGACACCCAGCACCCACTGTGAATATTCCAATTAGAGACACCCAGCACCCACTGTGAATATTCCAATTAGAGACACCCAGCACCCACTGTGAATATTCCAATTAGAGACACCCAGCACCCACTGTGAATATTCCAATTAGAGACACCCAGCACCCACTGTGAATATTCCAATTAGAGACCCCGACACCCACTGTGAATATTCCAATTAGAGACAACGACACCCACTGTGAATATTCCAATTAGAGACACCCAGCACCCACTGTGAATATTCCAATAAGAGACACCCAGCACCCACTGTGAATATTCCAATTAGAGACACCCAGCACCCAATGTGAATATTCCAATTAGAGACACCCAGCACCCACTGTGAATATTCCAATTAGAGACACCCAGCACCCACTGTGAATATTCCAATTAGAGACACCGACACCCACTGTGAATATTCCAATTAGAGACACCCAGCACCCACTGTGAATATTCCAATTAGAGACACGGACACCCACTGTGAATATTCCAATTAGAGACACCCAGCACCCACTGTGAATATTCCAATTAGAGACACCCAGCTCCCACTGTGAATATTCCAATTAGAGACCCCGACAACCACTTTGAATATTCCAATTAGAGACCCCGACACCCACTGTGAATATTCCAATTAGAGACACCGACACCCACTGTGAATATTCCAATTAGAGACACCCAGCACCCACTGTGAATATTCCAATTAGAGACACCCAGCACCCACTGTGAATATTCCAATTAGAGACACCCAGCACCCACTGTGAATATTCCAATTAGAGACACCGACACCCACTGTGAATATTCCAATTAGAGACACCCAGCACCCACTGTGAATATTCCAATTAGAGACACCCAGCACCCACTGTGAATATTCCAATTAGAGACACCCAGCACCCACTGTGAATATTCCAATTAGAGACACCGACACCCACTGTGAAAATTCCAATTAGAGACACCGACACCCACTGTGAATATTCCAATTAGAGACACCCAGCACCCACTGTGAATATTCCAATTAGAGACACCCAGCACCCACTGTGAATATTCCAATTAGAGACACCCAGCACCCACTGTGAATATTCCAATTAGAGACACCGACACCCACTGTGAATATTCCAATTAGAGACACACAGCACCCACTGTGAATATTCCAATTAGAGACACCGACACCCACTGTGAATATTCCAATTAGAGACACCCAGCACCCACTGTGAATAATCCAATTAGAGACCCCGACACCCACTGTGAATATTCCAATTAGAGACACCCAGCACCCACTGTGAATATTCCAATTTGAGACACCGACACCCACTGTGAATATTCCAATTAGAGACACCCAGCACCCCCTGTGTATATTCCAATTAGAGACACCCAGCACCCACTTTGAATATTCGAATTAGAGACACCCAGCACCCACTGTGAATATTCCAATTAGAGACACCCAGCACCCACTCTGAATATTACAATTAGAGACACCCAGCACCCACTGTGAATATTCCAATTAGAGACACCGACACCCACTATGAATATTCCAATTAGAGACACCCAGCACCCACTGTGAATATTCCAATTAGAGACACCCAGCACCCACTGTGAATATTCCAATTAGAGACACCGACACCCACTGTGAATATTCCAATTAGAGACACCCAGCACCCACTGTGAATATTCCAATTAGAGACACCGACACCCACTGTGAATATTCCAATTAGAGACACCCAGCACCCACTGTGAATATTCCAATTAGAGACACCCAGCACCCACTGTGAATATTCCAATTAGAGACCCCGACACCCACTGTGAATATTCCAATTAGACACACCCGACACCCACTGTGAATATTCCAATTAGAGACACCGACACCCACTGTGAATATTCCAATTAGAGACACCCAGCACCCACTGTGAATATTCCAATTAGAGACACCCAGCACCCACTGTGAATATTCCAATTAGAGACACCCAGCACCCACTGTGAATATTCCAATTAGAGACACCGACACCCACTGTGAATATTCCAATTAGAGACACCCAGCACCCACTGTGAATATTCCAATTAGAGACACCCAGCACCCACTGTGAATATTCCAATTAGAGACACCGACACCCACTGTGAATATTCCAATTAGAGACACCGACACCCACTGTGAAAATTCCAATTTGAGACACCGACACCCACTGTGAATATTCCAATTACAGACACCCAGCACCCACTGTGAATATTCCAATGAGAGACCCCGACACCGACTGTGAAAATTCCAATTAGAGACACCGACACCCACTGTGAATATTCCAATTAGAGACACCCAGCACCCACTGTGAATATTCCAATTAGAGACACCCAGCACCCACTGTGAATATTCCAATTAGAGACACCCAGCACCCACTGTGAATATTCCAATTAGAGACACCCAGCTCCCACTGTGAATATTCCAATTAGAGACACCGACACCCACTGTGAATATTCCAATTAGAGATACACAGCACCCACTGTGAATATTCCAATTAGAGACACCCAGCACCCACTGTGAATATTCTAATTAGAGACACCCAGCACCGACTGTGAATATTCCAATTAGAGACACCGACACCCACTATGAATATTCCAATTAGAGACACCCAGCACCCACTGTGAATATTCCAATTAGAGACACCCAGCACCCACTGTGAATATTCCAATTACAGAGACCCAGCACCCACTGTGAATATTCCAATTAGAGACACACAGCACCCACTGTGAATATTCCAATTAGAGACACCCAGCACCCACGGTGAATATTCCAATTAGAGACAGCGACACCCACTGTGAATATGCCATTTAGAGACACCCAGCACCCACTGTGAATATTCCAATTAGAGACACCCAGCACCCACTGTGAATATTCCAATTAGAGTCACCGAGCACCCACTGTGAATATTCCAATTAGAGACACACAGCACCCACTGTGAATATTCCAATTAGAGACACCCAGCACCCACTGTGAATATTCCAATTAGAGACACCGACAACCACTGTGAATATTCCAATTAGAGACACCCAGCACCCACTGTGAATATTCCAATTAGAGACCCCGACACCCACTGGGAATATTCCAATTAGAGACACCGACACCCACTGTGAATATTCCAATTAGAGACACCCAGCACCCACTGTGAATATTCCAATATGAGACCCCCAGCACCCACTGTGAATATTCCAATTAGAGACACCCAGCACCCACTGTGAATATTCCATTTAGAGACACCGACACCCACTGTGAATATTCCAATTAGGGACACCCAGCACCCACTGTGAATATTCCAATTAGAGACACCGACACCCTCTGTGAATATTCCAATTAGAGACACCGACAACCACTGTGAATATTCCAATTAGAGACACCGACACCCACTGTGAATATTCCAATTAGAGACCCCAAGCACCCACTGTGAATATTCCAATTAGAGACACACAGCACCCACTGTGAATATTCCAATTAGAGACAGCGACACCCACTGTGAATATTCCATTTAGAGACACCCAGCACCCACTGTGAATATTCCAATTAGAGACACCCAGCACCCACTGTGAATATTCCAATTAGAGTCACCGAGCACCCACTGTGAATATTCCAATTAGAGACACCCAGCATCCACTGTGAATATTCCAATGAGAGACACCCAGCACCCACTGTGAATATTCCAATTAGAGACACCCAGAACCCACTGTGAATATTCCAATTAGAGACCCCGACACCCACTGTGAATATTCCAATTAGAGACCCCGACACCCACTGTGAATATTCCAATTAGAGACACCCAGCACCCACTGTGAATATTCCAATTAGAGACCCCGACACCCACTGTGAATATTCCAATTAGAGACACCGACACCCACTGTGAATATTCCAATTAGAGACACCCAGCACCCCCTGTGTATATTCCAATTAGAGACACCCAGCACCCACTGTGAATATTCCATTTAGAGACACCCAGCACCCACTTCAATATTCCAATTAGAGACACCCAGCACCCACTCTGAATATTACAATTAGAGACACCCAGCACCCACTGTGAATATTCCAATTAGAGACACCGACACCCACCATGAATATTCCAATTAGGGACACCCAGCACCCACTGTGACTATTCCAATTAGAGGCTCCCAGCACCCACTGTGAATATTCCAATTAGAGACACCCAGCACCCACTATGAATATTCCAATTAGAGACACCCAGCTCCCACTGTGAATATTCCAATTAGAGGCACCCAGCACCCACTTTGAATATTCCAACTAGAGACACCCAGCACCCACTGTGAATATTCCAATTAGAGACACCCAGCACCCACTGTGAATATTCCAATTAGAGACACCCAGCACCCACTGTGAATATTCCAATTAGAGACACCCAGCACCCACTGTGAATATTCCAATTAGAGACACCCAGCACCCACTGTGAATATTCCAATTAGAGACAGCGACACCCACTGTGAATATTCCATTTAGAGACACCCAGCACCCACTGTGAATATTCCAATTAGAGACACCCAGCACCCACTGTGAATATTCCAATTAGAGACAGCGACACCCACTGTGAATATTCCATTTAGAGACACCCAGCACCCACTGTGAATATTCCAATTAGAGACAGCCAGCACCCACTGTGAATATTCCAATTAGAGACACCCAGCACCCACTGTGAATATTCCAATTAGAGACCCCGACACCCACTGTGAATATTCCAATTAGAGACACCCTGCACCCACTGTGAATATTCCAATTAGAGACACCCAGCACCCACTGTGAATATTCCAATTAGAGACACCCAGCACCCACTGTGAATATTCCAATTAGAGACACCCAGCACCCACTGTGAATATTCCAATTAGAGACACCCAGCACCCTGTGAATATTCCAATTCGAGACACCCAGCTCCCACTGTGAATATTCCAATTAGAGACACCGACACCCACTGTGAATATTACAATTAGAGACACCCAGCACCCACTGTGAATATTCCAATTAGAGACACCGACACCCACTGTGAATATTCCAATTAGAGACACCCAGCACCGACTGTGAATATTCCAATTAGAGACACCGACACCCACTGTGAATATTCCAATTAGAGACACCCAGCACCCACTGTGAATATTCCAATTAGAGACACCCAGCACCCACTGTGAATATTCCAATTAGAGACACCCAGCACCCACTGTGAATATTCCAATTAGAGACACCCAGCACCCACAGTGAATATTCCAATTAGAGACACCCAGCTCCCACTGTGAATATTCCAATTAGAGACACCGACACCCACTGTGAATATTACAATTAGAGACACCCAGCACCCACTGTGAATATTCCAATTAGAGACACCGACACCCACTGTGAATATTCCAATTAGAGACACCCAGCCCCCACTGTGAATATTCCAATTAGGGACACCGACACCCACTGTGAATATTCCAATTAGAGACACCCAGCACCCACTGTGAATATTCCAATTAGAGACACTGAGCCCCCACTGTGAATATTCCAGTTAGAGACACCCAGCACCCACTGTGAATATTCCAATTAGAGACACCGACACCCACTATGAATATTCCAATTAGAGACACCCAGCACCCACTGTGAATATTCCAATTAGAGACACCGACACCCACTGTGAATATTCCAATTAGAGACACCCAGCACCCACTGTGAATATTCCAATTAGAGACACCCAGCACCCACTGTGAATATTCCAATTAGAGACACCCAGCACCCACTGTGTATATTCCAATTAGAGACACCCAGCACCCACTGTGAATATTCCAATTAGAGACACCCAGCACCCACTGTGTATATTCCAATTAGAGACACCCCGACACCCACTGTGAATATTCCAATTAGACACACCCAGCACCCACTGTGAAAATTCCAATTAGAGACACCGACACCCACTGTGAATATTCCAATTAGAGACACCCAGCACCCACTGTGAATATTCCAATTAGAGACACCCAGCACCCACTGTGAATATTCCATTTAGAGACACCGACACCCACTCTGAATATTCCAATTAGGGACACCCAGCACCCACTGTGAATATTCCAATTAGAGACACCGACACCCTCTGTGAATATTCCAATTAGAGACACCGACAACCACTGTGAATATTCCAATTAGCGACACCGACACCCACTGTGAATATTCCAATTAGAGACCCCCAGCACCCACTGTGAATATTCCAATTAGAGACACACAGCACCCACTGTGAATATTCCAATTAGAGACACCCATCACCCACTGTGAATATTCCAATTAGAGACAGCGACACCCACTGTGAATATTCCATTTAGAGACACCCAGCACCCACTGTGAATATTCCAATTAGAGACACCCAGCACCCACTGTGAATATTCCAATTAGAGTCACCGAGCGCCCACTGTGAATATTCCAATTAGAGACACCCAGCATCCACTGTGAATATTCCAATTAGAGACCCCGACACCCACGGTGAATATTCCAATTAGAGACACCCAGCACCCACTGTGAATATTCCAATTAGAGTCCCCGACACCCACTGTGAATATTCCAATAAGAGACACCGACACCCACTGTGAATATTCCAATTAGAGACACCCAGCACCCCCTGTGTATATTCCATTTAGAGACACCCAGCACCCACTGTGAATATTCCAATTAGAGACACCCAGCACCCACTTGAATATTCCAATTAGAGACACCCAGCACCCACTGTGAATATTCCAATTAGAGACAGCGACACCCACTGTGAATATTCCATTTAGAGACACCCAGCACCCACTGTGAATATTCCAATTAGAGACACCCAGCACCCACTGTGAATATTCCAATTAGAGACAGCGACACCCACTGTGAATATTCCATTTAGAGACACCCAGCACCCACTGTGAATATTCCAATTGGAGACACCCAGCACCCACTGTGAATATTCCAATTAGTGTCACCGAGCACCCACTGTGAATATTCCAATTATAGACACACAGCACCCACTGTGAATATTCCAATTAGAGACACCCAGCACCCACTGTGAATATTCCAATTAGAGACACCGACAACCACTGTGAATATTCCAATTAGAGACACCCAGCACCCACTGTGAATATTCCAATTAGAGACACCGACAACCACTGTGAATATTCCAATTAGAGACACCCAGCACCCACTGTGAATATTCCAATTAGAGACACCGACACCCACTGTGAATATTCCAATTAGAGACACCCAGCACCCACTGTGAATATTCCAATTAGAGACACCGACACCCACTGTGAATATTCCAATTAGAGACACCCAGCACCCACTGTGAATATTCCAATTAGAGACACCCAGCACCCACTGTGAATATTCCAATTAGAGACACCCAGCACCCACTGTGAATATTCCAAATAGAGACACCGACACCCACTGTGAAAATTCCAATTAGAGACACCGACACCCACTGTGAATATTCCATTTAGAGACACCCAGCACCCACTGTGAATATTCCAATTAGAGACACCCAGCACCCACTGTGAATATTCCAATTAGAGACACCCAGCACCCACTGTGAATATTCCAATTAGAGACACCCAGCACCCACTGTGAATATTCCAATTAGAGACACCCAGCACCCACTGTGAATATTCCAATTAGAGACACCCAGCACCCACTGTGAATATTCCAATTAGAGACCCCGACACCCACTGTGAATATTCCAATTAGAGACAACGACACCCACTGTGAATATTCCAATTAGAGACACCCAGCACCCACTGTGAATATTCCAATAAGAGACACCCAGCACCCACTGTGAATATTCCAATTAGAGACACCCAGCACCCAATGTGAATATTCCAATTAGAGACACCCAGCACCCACTGTGAATATTCCAATTAGAGACACCCAGCACCCACTGTGAATATTCCAATTAGAGACACCGACACCCACTGTGAATATTCCAATTAGAGACAACCAGCACCCACTGTGAATATTCCAATTAGAGACACGGACAGCCACTGTGAATATTCCAATTAGAGACACCCAGCACCCACTGTGAATATTCCAATTAGAGACACCCAGCTCCCACTGTGAATATTCCAATTAGAGACCCCGACAACCACTTTGAATATTCCAATTAGAGACCCCGACACCCACTGTGAATATTCCAATTAGAGACACCGACACCCACTGTGAATATTCCAATAAGAGACACCGACACCCACTGTGAATATTCCAATTAGAGACACCCAGCACCCCCTGTGTATATTCCATTTAGAGACACCCAGCACCCACTGTGAATATTCCAATTAGAGACACCCAGCACCCACTTGAATATTCCAATTAGAGACACCCAGCACCCACTGTGAATATTCCAATTAGAGACAGCGACACCCACTGTGAATATTCCATTTAGAGACACCCAGCACCCACTGTGAATATTCCAATTAGAGACACCCAGCACCCACTGTGAATATTCCAATTAGAGACAGCGACACCCACTGTGAATATTCCATTTAGAGACACCCAGCACCCACTGTGAATATTCCAATTGGAGACACCCAGCACCCACTGTGAATATTCCAATTAGTGTCACCGAGCACCCACTGTGAATATTCCAATTATAGACACACAGCACCCACTGTGAATATTCCAATTAGAGACACCCAGCACCCACTGTGAATATTCCAATTAGAGACACCGACAACCACTGTGAATATTCCAATTAGAGACACCCAGCACCCACTGTGAATATTCCAATTAGAGACACCGACAACCACTGTGAATATTCCAATTAGAGACACCCAGCACCCACTGTGAATATTCCAATTAGAGACACCGACACCCACTGTGAATATTCCAATTAGAGACACCCAGCACCCACTGTGAATATTCCAATTAGCGACACCGACACCCACTGTGAATATTCCAATTAGAGACACCCAGCACCCACTGTGAATATTCCAATTAGAGACACCCAGCACCCACTGTGAATATTCCAATTAGAGACACCCAGCACCCACTGTGAATATTCCAAATAGAGACACCGACACCCACTGTGAAAATTCCAATTAGAGACACCGACACCCACTGTGAATATTCCATTTAGAGACACCCAGCACCCACTGTGAATATTCCAATTAGAGACACCCAGCACCCACTGTGAATATTCCAATTAGAGACACCCAGCACCCACTGTGAATATTCCAATTAGAGACAGCCAGCACCCACTGTGAATATTCCAATTAGAGACACCCAGCACCCACTGTGAATATTCCAATTAGAGACACCGACACCCACTGTGAATATTCCAATTAGAGACACCCAGCACCCACTGTGAATATTCCAATTAGAGACACGGACACCCACTGTGAATATTCCAATTAGAGACACCCAGCACCCACTGTGAATATTCCAATTAGAGACACCCAGCTCCCACTGTGAATATTCCAATTAGAGACCCCGACAACCACTTTGAATATTCCAATTAGAGACCCCGACACCCACTGTGAATATTCCAATTAGAGACACCGACACCCACTGTGAATATTCCAATTAGAGACACCCAGCACCCACTGTGAATATTCCAATTAGAGACACCCAGCACCCACTGTGAATATTCCAATTAGAGACACCCAGCACCCACTGTGAATATTCCAATTAGAGACACCGACACCCACTGTGAATATTCCAATTAGAGACACCCAGCACCCACTGTGAATATTCCAATTAGAGACACCCAGCACCCACTGTGAATATTCCAATTAGAGACACCCAGCACCCACTGTGAATATTCCAATTAGAGACACCGACACCCACTGTGAAAATTCCAATTAGAGACACCGACACCCACTGTGAATATTCCAATTAGAGACACCCAGCACCCACTGTGAATATTCCAATTAGAGACACCCAGCACCCACTGTGAATATTCCAATTAGAGACACCCAGCACCCACTGTGAATATTCCAATTAGAGACACCCAGCTCCCACTGTGAATATTCCAATTAGAGACACCGACACCCACTGTGAATATTCCAATTAGAGACACACAGCACCCACTGTGAATATTCCAATTAGAGACACCGACACCCACTGTGAATATTCCAATTAGAGACACCCAGCACCCACTGTGAATAATCCAATTAGAGACCCCGACACCCACTGTGAATATTCCAATTAGAGACACCCAGCACCCACTGTGAATATTCCAATTTGAGACACCGACACCCACTGTGAATATTCCAATTAGAGACACCCAGCACCCCCTGTGTATATTCCAATTAGAGACACCCAGCACCCACTTTGAATATTCGAATTAGAGACACCCAGCACCCACTGTGAATATTCCAATTAGAGACACCCAGCACCCACTCTGAATATTACAATTAGAGACACCCAGCACCCACTGTGAATATTCCAATTAGAGACACCGAAACCCACTATGAATATTCCAATTAGAGACACCCAGCACCCACTGTGAATATTCCAATTAGAGACACCCAGCACCCACTGTGAATATTCCAATTAGAGACACCGACACCCACTGTGAATATTCCAATTAGAGACACCCAGCACCCACTGTGAATATTCCAATTAGAGACACCGACACCCACTGTGAATATTCCAATTAGAGACACCCAGCACCCACTGTGAATATTCCAATTAGAGACACCCAGCACCCACTGTGAATATTCCAATTAGAGACCCCGACACCCACTGTGAATATTCCAATTAGAGACCCCGACACCCACTGTGAATATTCCAATTAGAGACACCGACACCCACTGTGAATATTCCAATTAGAGACACCCAGCACCCACTGTGAATATTCCAATTAGAGACACCCAGCACCCACTGTGAATATTCCAATTAGAGACACCCAGCACCCACTGTGAATATTCCAATTAGAGACACCGACACCCACTGTGAATATTCCAATTAGAGACACCCAGCACCCACTGTGAATATTCCAATTAGAGACACCCAGCACCCACTGTGAATATTCCAATTAGAGACACCGACACCCACTGTGAATATTCCAATTAGAGACACCGACACCCACTGTGAAAATTCCAATTAGAGACACCGACACCCACTGTGAATATTCCAATTACAGACACCCAGCACCCACTGTGAATATTCCAATGAGAGACCCCGACACCGACTGTGAAAATTCCAATTAGAGACACCGACACCCACTGTGAATATTCCAATTAGAGACACCCAGCACCCACTGTGAATATTCCAATTAGAGACACCCAGCACCCACTGTGAATATTCCAATTAGAGACACCCAGCACCCACTGTGAATATTCCAATTAGAGACACCCAGCTCCCACTGTGAATATTCCAATTAGAGACACCGACACCCACTGTGAATATTCCAATTAGAGATGCACAGCACCCACTGTGAATATTCCAATTAGAGACACCCAGCACCCACTGTGAATATTCTAATTAGAGACACCCAGCACCGACTGTGAATATTCCAATTAGAGACACCGACACCCACTATGAATATTCCAATTAGAGACACCCAGCACCCACTGTGAATATTCCAATTAGAGACACCCAGCACCCACTGTGAATATTCCAATTACAGAGACCCAGCACCCACTGTGAATATTCCAATTAGAGACACACAGCACCCACTGTGAATATTCCAATTAGAGACACCCAGCACCCACGGTGAATATTCCAATTAGAGACAGCGACACCCACTGTGAATATGCCATTTAGAGACACCCAGCACCCACTGTGAATATTCCAATTAGAGACACCCAGCACCCACTGTGAATATTCCAATTAGAGTCACCGAGCACCCACTGTGAATATTCCAATTAGAGACACACAGCACCCACTGTGAATATTCCAATTAGAGACACCCAGCACCCACTGTGAATATTCCAATTAGAGACACCGACAACCACTGTGAATATTCCAATTAGAGACACCCAGCACCCACTGTGAATATTCCAATTAGAGACCCCGACACCCACTGGGAATATTCCAATTAGAGACACCGACACCCACTGTGAATATTCCAATTAGAGACACCCAGCACCCACTGTGAATATTCCAATATGAGACCCCCAGCACCCACTGTGAATATTCCAATTAGAGACACCCAGCACCCACTGTGAATATTCCATTTAGAGACACCGACACCCACTGTGAATATTCCAATTAGGGACACCCAGCACCCACTGTGAATATTCCAATTAGAGACACCGACACCCTCTGTGAATATTCCAATTAGAGACACCGACAACCACTGTGAATATTCCAATTAGAGACACCGACACCCACTGTGAATATTCCAATTAGAGACACCCAGCACCCACTGTGAATATTCCAATTAGCGACACCGACACCCACTGTGAATATTCCAATTAGAGACACCCAGCACCCACTGTGAATATTCCAATTAGAGACACCCAGCACCCACTGTGAATATTCCAATTAGAGACACCCAGCACCCACTGTGAATATTCCAAATAGAGACACCGACACCCACTGTGAAAATTCCAATTAGAGACACCGACACCCACTGTGAATATTCCATTTAGAGACACCCAGCACCCACTGTGAATATTCCAATTAGAGACACCCAGCACCCACTGTGAATATTCCAATTAGAGACACCCAGCACCCACTGTGAATATTCCAATTAGAGACACCCAGCACCCACTGTGAATATTCCAATTAGAGACACCCAGCACCCACTGTGAATATTCCAATTAGAGACACCCAGCACCCACTGTGAATATTCCAATTAGAGACCCCGACACCCACTGTGAATATTCCAATTAGAGACAACGACACCCACTGTGAATATTCCAATTAGAGACACCCAGCACCCACTGTGAATATTCCAATAAGAGACACCCAGCACCCACTGTGAATATTCCAATTAGAGACACCCAGCACCCACTGTGAATATTCCAATTAGAGACAGCCAGCACCCACTGTGAATATTCCAATTAGAGACACCCAGCACCCACTGTGAATATTCCAATTAGAGACACCGACACCCACTGTGAATATTCCAATTAGAGACACCCAGCACCCACTGTGAATATTCCAATTAGAGACACGGACACCCACTGTGAATATTCCAATTAGAGACACCCAGCACCCACTGTGAATATTCCAATTAGAGACACCCAGCTCCCACTGTGAATATTCCAATTAGAGACCCCGACAACCACTTTGAATATTCCAATTAGAGACCCCGACACCCACTGTGAATATTCCAATTAGAGACACCGACACCCACTGTGAATATTCCAATTAGAGACACCCAGCACCCACTGTGAATATTCCAATTAGAGACACCCAGCACCCACTGTGAATATTCCAATTAGAGACACCCAGCACCCACTGTGAATATTCCAATTAGAGACACCGACACCCACTGTGAATATTCCAATTAGAGACACCCAGCACCCACTGTGAATATTCCAATTAGAGACACCCAGCACCCACTGTGAATATTCCAATTAGAGACACCCAGCACCCACTGTGAATATTCCAATTAGAGACACCGACACCCACTGTGAAAATTCCAATTAGAGACACCGACACCCACTGTGAATATTCCAATTAGAGACACCCAGCACCCACTGTGAATATTCCAATTAGAGACACCCAGCACCCACTGTGAATATTCCAATTAGAGACACCCAGCACCCACTGTGAATATTCCAATTAGAGACACCCAGCTCCCACTGTGAATATTCCAATTAGAGACACCGACACCCACTGTGAATATTCCAATTAGAGACACACAGCACCCACTGTGAATATTCCAATTAGAGACACCGACACCCACTGTGAATATTCCAATTAGAGACACCCAGCACCCACTGTGAATAATCCAATTAGAGACCCCGACACCCACTGTGAATATTCCAATTAGAGACACCCAGCACCCACTGTGAATATTCCAATTTGAGACACCGACACCCACTGTGAATATTCCAATTAGAGACACCCAGCACCCCCTGTGTATATTCCAATTAGAGACACCCAGCACCCACTTTGAATATTCGAATTAGAGACACCCAGCACCCACTGTGAATATTCCAATTAGAGACACCCAGCACCCACTCTGAATATTACAATTAGAGACACCCAGCACCCACTGTGAATATTCCAATTAGAGACACCGACACCCACTATGAATATTCCAATTAGAGACACCCAGCACCCACTGTGAATATTCCAATTAGAGACACCCAGCACCCACTGTGAATATTCCAATTAGAGACACCGACACCCACTGTGAATATTCCAATTAGAGACACCCAGCACCCACTGTGAATATTCCAATTAGAGACACCGACACCCACTGTGAATATTCCAATTAGAGACACCCAGCACCCACTGTGAATATTCCAATTAGAGACACCCAGCACCCACTGTGAATATTCCAATTAGAGACCCCGACACCCACTGTGAATATTCCAATTAGAGACCCCGACACCCACTGTGAATATTCCAATTAGAGACACCGACACCCACTGTGAATATTCCAATTAGAGACACCCAGCACCCACTGTGAATATTCCAATTAGAGACACCCAGCACCCACTGTGAATATTCCAATTAGAGACACCCAGCACCCACTGTGAATATTCCAATTAGAGACACCGACACCCACTGTGAATATTCCAATTAGAGACACCCAGCACCCACTGTGAATATTCCAATTAGAGACACCCAGCACCCACTGTGAATATTCCAATTAGAGACACCGACACCCACTGTGAATATTCCAATTAGAGACACCGACACCCACTGTGAAAATTCCAATTAGAGACACCGACACCCACTGTGAATATTCCAATTACAGACACCCAGCACCCACTGTGAATATTCCAATGAGAGACCCCGACACCGACTGTGAAAATTCCAATTAGAGACACCGACACCCACTGTGAATATTCCAATTAGAGACACCCAGCACCCACTGTGAATATTCCAATTAGAGACACCCAGCACCCACTGTGAATATTCCAATTAGAGACACCCAGCACCCACTGTGAATATTCCAATTAGAGACACCCAGCTCCCACTGTGAATATTCCAATTAGAGACACCGACACCCACTGTGAATATTCCAATTAGAGATGCACAGCACCCACTGTGAATATTCCAATTAGAGACACCCAGCACCCACTGTGAATATTCTAATTAGAGACACCCAGCACCGACTGTGAATATTCCAATTAGAGACACCGACACCCACTATGAATATTCCAATTAGAGACACCCAGCACCCACTGTGAATATTCCAATTAGAGACACCCAGCACCCACTGTGAATATTCCAATTACAGAGACCCAGCACCCACTGTGAATATTCCAATTAGAGACACACAGCACCCACTGTGAATATTCCAATTAGAGACACCCAGCACCCACGGTGAATATTCCAATTAGAGACAGCGACACCCACTGTGAATATGCCATTTAGAGACACCCAGCACCCACTGTGAATATTCCAATTAGAGACACCCAGCACCCACTGTGAATATTCCAATTAGAGTCACCGAGCACCCACTGTGAATATTCCAATTAGAGACACACAGCACCCACTGTGAATATTCCAATTAGAGACACCCAGCACCCACTGTGAATATTCCAATTAGAGACACCGACAACCACTGTGAATATTCCAATTAGAGACACCCAGCACCCACTGTGAATATTCCAATTAGAGACCCCGACACCCACTGGGAATATTCCAATTAGAGACACCGACACCCACTGTGAATATTCCAATTAGAGACACCCAGCACCCACTGTGAATATTCCAATATGAGACCCCCAGCACCCACTGTGAATATTCCAATTAGAGACACCCAGCACCCACTGTGAATATTCCATTTAGAGACACCGACACCCACTGTGAATATTCCAATTAGGGACACCCAGCACCCACTGTGAATATTCCAATTAGAGACACCGACACCCTCTGTGAATATTCCAATTAGAGACACCGACAACCACTGTGAATATTCCAATTAGAGACACCGACACCCACTGTGAATATTCCAATTAGAGACCCCAAGCACCCACTGTGAATATTCCAATTAGAGACACACAGCACCCACTGTGAATATTCCAATTAGAGACAGCGACACCCACTGTGAATATTCCATTTAGAGACACCCAGCACCCACTGTGATTATTCCAATTAGAGACACCCAGCACCCACTGTGAATATTCCAATTAGAGTCACCGAGCACCCACTGTGAATATTCCAATTAGAGACACCCAGCATCCACTGTGAATATTCCAATTAGAGACACCCAGCACCCACTGTGAATATTCCAATTAGAGACACCCAGAACCCACTGTGAATATTCCAATTAGAGACCCCGACACCCACTGTGAATATTCCAATTAGAGACCCCGACACCCACTGTGAATATTCCAATTAGAGACACCCAGCACCCACTGTGAATATTCCAATTAGAGACCCCGACTCCCACTGTGAATATTCCAATTAGAGACACCGACACCCACTGTGAATATTCCAATTAGAGACACCCAGCACCCCCTGTGTATATTCCAATTAGAGACACCCAGCACCCACTGTGAATATTCCATTTAGAGACACCCAGCACCCACTTCAATATTCCAATTAGAGACACCCAGCACCCACTCTGAATATTACAATTAGAGACACCCAGCACCCACTGTGAATATTCCAATTAGAGACACCGACACCCACCATGAATATTCCAATTAGGGACACCCAGCACCCACTGTGACTATTCCAATTAGAGTCTCCCAGCACCCACTGTGAATATTCCAATTAGAGACACCCAGCACCCACTATGAATATTCCAATTAGAGACACCCAGCACCCACTGTGAATATTCCAATTAGAGGCACCCAGCACCCACTTTGAATATTCCAACTAGAGACACCCAGCACCCACTGTGAATATTCCAATTAGAGACACCCAGCACCCACTGTGAATATTCCAATTAGAGACACCCAGCACCCACTGTGAATATTCCAATTAGAGACACCCAGCACCCACTCTGAATATTCCAATTAGAGACACCCAGCACCCACTGTGAATATTCCAATTAGAGACAGCGACACCCACTGTGAATATTCCATTTAGAGACACCCAGCACCCACTGTGAATATTCCAATTAGAGACACCCAGCACCCACTGTGAATATTCCAATTAGAGACAGCGACACCCACTGTGAATATTCCATTTAGAGACACCCAGCACCCACTGTGAATATTCCAATTAGAGACAGCCAGCACCCACTGTGAATATTCCAATTAGAGACACCCAGCACCCACTGTGAATATTCCAATTAGAGACCCCGACACCCACTGTGAATATTCCAATTAGAGACACCCTGCACCCACTGTGAATATTCCAATTAGAGACACCCAGCACCCACTGTGAATATTCCAATTAGAGACACCCAGCACCCACTGTGAATATTCCAATTAGAGACACCCAGCACCCACTGTGAATATTCCAATTAGAGACACCCAGCACCCTGTGAATATTCCAATTCGAGACACCCAGCTCCCACTGTGAATATTCCAATTAGAGACACCGACACCCACTGTGAATATTACAATTAGAGACACCCAGCACCCACTGTGAATATTCCAATTAGAGACACCGACACCCACTGTGAATATTCCAATTAGAGACACCCAGCACCGACTGTGAATATTCCAATTAGAGACACCGACACCCACTGTGAATATTCCAATTAGAGACACCCAGCACCCACTGTGAATATTCCAATTAGAGACACCCAGCACCCACTGTGAATATTCCAATTAGAGACACCCAGCACCCACTGTGAATATTCCAATTAGAGACACCCAGCACCCACTGTGAATATTCCAATTAGAGACACCCAGCTCCCACTGTGAATATTCCAATTAGAGACACCGACACCCACTGTGAATATTACAATTAGAGACACCCAGCACCCACTGTGAATATTCCAATTAGAGACACCGACACCCACTGTGAATATTCCAATTAGAGACACCCAGCCCCCACTGTGAATATTCCAATTAGGGACACCGACACCCACTGTGAATATTCCAATTAGAGACACCCAGCACCCACTGTGAATATTCCAATTAGAGACACTGAGCCCCCACTGTGAATATTCCAGTTAGAGACACCCAGCACCCACTGTGAATATTCCAATTAGAGACACCGACACCCACTATGAATATTCCAATTAGAGACACCCAGCACCCACTGTGAATATTCCAATTAGAGACACCGACACCCACTGTGAATATTCCAATTAGAGACACCCAGCACCCACTGTGAATATTCCAATTAGAGACACCCAGCACCCACTGTGAATATTCCAATTAGAGACACCCAGCACCCACTGTGTATATTCCAATTAGAGACACCCAGCACCCACTGTGAATATTCCAATTAGAGACACCCAGCACCCACTGTGTATATTCCAATTAGAGACACCCCGACACCCACTGTGAATATTCCAATTAGACACACCCAGCACCCACTGTGAAAATTCCAATTAGAGACACCGACACCCACTGTGAATATTCCAATTAGAGACACCCAGCACCCACTGTGAATATTCCAATTAGAGACACCCAGCACCCACTGTGAATATTCCATTTAGAGACACCGACACCCACTCTGAATATTCCAATTAGGGACACCCAGCACCCACTGTGAATATTCCAATTAGAGACACCGACACCCTCTGTGAATATTCCAATTAGAGACACCGACAACCACTGTGAATATTCCAATTAGAGACACCGACACCCACTGTGAATATTCCAATTAGAGACCCCCAGCACCCACTGTGAATATTCCAATTAGAGACACACAGCACCCACTGTGAATATTCCAATTAGAGACACCCATCACCCACTGTGAATATTCCAATTAGAGACAGCGACACCCACTGTGAATATTCCATTTAGAGACACCCAGCACCCACTGTGAATATTCCAATTAGAGACACCCAGCACCCACTGTGAATATTCCAATTAGAGTCACCGAGCGCCCACTGTGAATATTCCAATTAGAGACACCCAGCATACACTGTGAATATTCCAATTAGAGACCCCGACACCCACGGTGAATATTCCAATTAGAGACACCCAGCACCCACTGTGAATATTCCAATTAGAGTCCCCGACACCCACTGTGAATATTCCAATAAGAGACACCGACACCCACTGTGAATATTCCAATTAGAGACACCCAGCACCCCCTGTGTATATTCCATTTAGAGACACCCAGCACCCTCTGTGAATATTCCAATTAGAGACACCCAGCACCCACTTGAATATTCCAATTAGAGACACCCAGCACCCACTGTGAATATTCCAATTAGAGACAGCGACACCCACTGTGAATATTCCATTTAGAGACACCCAGCACCCACTGTGAATATTCCAATTAGAGACACCCAGCACCCACTGTGAATATTCCAATTAGAGACAGCGACACCCACTGTGAATATTCCATTTAGAGACACCCAGCACCCACTGTGAATATTCCAATTGGAGACACCCAGCACCCACTGTGAATATTCCAATTAGTGTCACCGAGCACCCACTGTGAATATTCCAATTATAGACACACAGCACCCACTGTGAATATTCCAATTAGAGACACCCAGCACCCACTGTGAATATTCCAATTAGAGACACCGACAACCACTGTGAATATTCCAATTAGAGACACCCAGCACCCACTGTGAATATTCCAATTAGAGACACCGACAACCACTGTGAATATTCCAATTAGAGACACCCAGCACCCACTGTGAATATTCCAATTAGAGACACCGACACCCACTGTGAATATTCCAATTAGAGACACCCAGCACCCACTGTGAATATTCCAATTAGAGACACCGACACCCACTGTGAATATTCCAATTAGAGAGACCCAGCACCCACTGTGAATATTCCAATTAGAGACACCCAGCACCCTCTGTGAATATTCCAATTAGAGACACCCTGCACCCACTGTGAATATTCCAATTAGAGACACCCAGCACCCACTGTGAATATTCCAATTAGAGACACCCAGCACCCTCTGTGAATATTCCAATTAGAGACACCCTGCACCCACTGTGAATATTCCAATTAGAGACACCCAGCACCCACTGTGAATATTCCAATTAGAGACCCCGACACCCACTGTGAATATTCCAATTAGAGACACCCAGCACCCACTGTGAATATTCCAATTAGAGACACCCAGCACCCACTGTGAATATTCCAATTAGAGACACCCAGCACCCACTGTGAATATTCCAATTAGAGACACCCAGCACCCACTGTGAATATTCCAATTAGAGACACCCAGCACCCTGTGAATATTCCAATTCGAGACACCCAGCTCCCACTGTGAATATTCCAATTAGAGACACCGACACCCACTGTGAATATTCCATTTAGAGAAACCGACACCCACTGTGAATATTCCAATTAGGGACACCCAGCACCCACTGTGAATATTCCAATTAGAGACACCGACACCCTCTGTGAATATTCCAATTAGAGACACCGACAACCACTGTGAATATTCCAATTAGAGACACCGACACCCACTGTGAATATTCCAATTAGAGACCCCCAGCACCCACTGTGAATATTCCAATTAGAGACACACAGCACCCACTGGGAATATTCCAATTAGAGACACCCAGCATCCACTGTGAATATTCCAATTAGAGACACCGACACCCACTGTGAATATTCCAATTAGAGACACCCAGCACCCACTGTGAATATTCCAATTAGAGACCCCGACACCCACTGTGAATATTCCAATTAGAGACACCGACACCCACTGTGAATATTCCAATTAGAGACACCCAGCACCCCCTGTGTATATTCCAATTAGAGACACCCAGCACCCACTGTGAATATTCCAATTAGAGACACCCAGCACCCACTTGAATATTCCAATTAGAGACACCCAGCACCCACTCTGAATATTACAATTAGAGACAGCGACACCCACTGTGAATATTCCATTTAGAGACACCCAGCACCCACTGTGAATATTCCAATTAGAGACACCCAGCACCCACTGTGAATATTCCAATTAGAGACAGCGACTCCCACTGTGAATATTCCATTTAGAGACACCCAGCACCCACTGTGAATATTCCAATTAGAGACACCCAGCACCCACTGTGAATATTCCAATTAGAGTCACCGAGCACCCACTGTGAATATTCCAATTAGAGACACACAGCACCCACTGTGAATATTCCAATTAGAGACACCCAGCACCCACTGTGAATATTCCAATTAGAGACACCGACAACCACTGTGAATATTCCAATTAGAGACACCCAGCACCCACTGTGAATATTCCAATTAGAGACAACGACACCCACTGTGAATATTCCAACTGGAGACACCCAGCACCCACTGTGAATATTCCAATTGGAGACACCGACACCCACTGTGAATATTCCAATTAGAGACACCCAGCACCCACTGTGAATATTCCAATTAGAGACACCCAGCACCCTCTGTGAATATTCCAATTAGAGACACCCAGCACCCACTGTGAATATTCCAATTAGAGACACCCAGCACCCACTGTGAATATTCCAATTAGAGACACCCAGCACCCACTGTGAATATTCCAATTAGAGACCCCGACACCCACTGTGAATATTCCAATTAGAGACACCCAGCACCCACTGTGAATATTCCAATTAGAGACACCCAGCACCCACTGTGAATATTCCAATTAGAGACACCCAGCACCCACTGTGAATATTCCAATTAGAGACACCCAGCACCCCCTGTGAATATTCCAATTAGAGACACCCAGCACCCTGTGAATATTCCAATTCGAGACACCCAGCTCCCACTGTGAATATTCCAATTAGAGACACCGACACCCACTGTGAATATTACAGTTAGAGACACCCAGCACCCACTGTGAATATTCCAATTAGAGACACCGACACCCACTGTGAATATTCCAATTAGAGACACCCAGCACCCACTGTGAATATTCCAATTAGAGACACCGACACCCACTGTGAATATTCCAATTAGAGACACCCAGCACCCACTGTGAATATTCCAATTAGAGACACCGACACCCACTGTGAATATTCCAATTAGAGACACCCAGCACCCACTGTGAATATTCCAATTAGAGACACCCAGCACCCACTGTGAATATTCCAATTAGAGACACCCAGCACCCACTGTGAATATTCCAATTAGAGACACCCAGCACCCACTGTGAATATTCCAATTAGAGACACCCACCTCCCACTGTGAATATTCCAATTAGAGACACCGACACCCACTGTGAATATTACAATTAGAGACACCCAGCACCCACTGTGAATATTCCAATTAGAGACACCGACACCCACTGTGAATATTCCAATTAGAGACACCCAGCCCCCACTGTGAATATTCCAATTAGAGACACCGACACCCACTGTGAATATTCCAATTAGAGACACCCAGCACCCACTTGTGAATATTCCAATTAGAGACACTCAGCCCCCACTGTGAATATTCCAATTAGAGACACCCAGCACCCACTGTGAATATTCCAATTAGAGACACCCGACACCCACTATGAATATTCCAATTAGAGACACCCAGCACCCACTGTGAATATTCCAATTAGAGACACCGACACCCACTGTGAATATTCCAATTAGAGACACCCAGCACCCACTGTGAATATTCCAATTAGAGACACCCAGCACCCACTGTGAATATTCCAATCAGAGACACCCAGCACCCACTGTGAATATTCCAATTAGAGACACCCAGCACCCACTGTGTATATTCCAATTAGAGAGACCCAGCACCCACTGTGAATATTCCAATTAGAGACACCCAGCACCCACTGTGTTTATTCCAATTAGAGACACCCAGCACCCACTGTGAATATTCCAATTAGACACACCCAGCACCCACTGTGAATATTCCAATTAGAGACACCGACACCCACTGTGAATATTCCAATTAGAGACACCCAGCACCCACTGTGAATATTCCAATTAGAGACACCCAGCACCCACTGTGAATATTCCAATTAGAGACACCGACAACCACTGTGAATATTCCAATTAGAGACACCCAGCACCCACTGTCAATATTCCAATTAGAGACCCCGACACCCACTGGGAATATTCCAATTAGAGACACCGACACCCACTGTGAATATTCCAATTAGAGACACCCAGCACCCACTGTGAATATTCCAATTAGAGACACCCAGCACCCACTGTGAATATTCCATTTAGAGACACCGACACCCACTGTGAATATTCCAATTAGGGACACCCAGCACCCACTGTGAATATTCCAATTAGAGACACCGACACCCTCTGTGAATATTCCAATTAGAGACACCGACAACCACTGTGAATATTCCAATTAGAGACCCCGACACCCACTGTGAATATTCCAATTAGAGACCCCCAGCACCCACTGTTAATATTCCAATTAGAGACACACAGCACCCACTGTGAATATTCCAATTAGAGACACCCATCACCCACTGTGAATATTCCAATTAGAGACAGTGACACCCACTGTGAATATTCCATTTAGAGACACCCAGCACCCACTGTGAATATTCCAATTAGAGACACCCAGCACCCACTGTGAATATTCCAATTAGAGTCACCGAGCACCCACTGTGAATATTCCAATTAGAGACACCCAGCATCCACTGTGAATATTCCAATTAGAGACCCCGACACCCACTGTGAATATTCCAATTAGAGACACCCAGCACCCACTGTGAATATTCCAATTAGAGTCCCCGACACCCACTGTGAATATTCCAATTAGAGACACCGACACCCACTGTGAATATTCCAATTAGAGACACCCAGCACCCCCTGTGTATATTCCATTTAGAGACACCCAGCACCCACTGTGAATATTCCAATTAGAGACACCCAGCACCCACTTGAATATTCCAGTTAGAGACACCCAGCACCCACTGTGAATATTCCAATTAGAGACAGCGACACCCACTGTGAATATTCCATTTAGAGACACCCAGCACCAACTGTGAATATTCCAATTAGAGACACCCAGCACCCACTGTGAATATTCCAATTAGAGACAGCGACACCCACTGTGAATATTCCATTTAGAGACACCCAGCACCCACTGTGAATATTCCAATTAGGGACACCCAGCACCCACTGTGAATATTCCAATTAGAGTCACCGAGCACCCACTGTGAATATTCCAATTATAGACACACAGCACCCACTGTGAATATTCCAATTAGAGACACCCAGCACCCACTGTGAATATTCCAATTAGAGACACCGACAACCACTGTGAATATTCCAATTAGAGACACCCAGCACCCACTGTGAATATTCCAATTAGAGACACCGACAACCACTGTGAATATTCCAATTAGAGACACCCAGCACCCACTGTGAATATTCCAATTAGAGACACCGACACCCACTGTGAATATTCCAATTAGAGACACCCAGCACCCACTGTGAATATTCCAATTAGAGACACCGACACCCACTGTGAATATTCCAATTAGAGACACCCAGCACCCACTGTGAATATTCCAATTAGAGACACGCAGCACCCTCTGTGAATATTCCAATTAGAGACACCCTGCACCCACTGTGAATATTCCAATTAGAGACACCCAGCACCCACTGTGAATATTCCAATTAGAGACACCCAGCACCCACTGTGAATATTCCAGTTAGAGACCCCGACACCCACTGTGAATATTCCAATTAGAGACACCCAGCACCCACTGTGAATATTCAAATTAGAGACACCCAGCACCCACTGTGAATATTCCAATTAGAGACACCCAGCACCCACTGTGAATATTCCAATTAGAGACACCCAGCACCCACTGTGAATATTCCAATTAGAGACACCCAGCACCCTGTGAATATTCCAATTCGAGACACCCAGCTCCCACTGTGAATATTCCAATTAGAGACACCGACACCCACTGTGAATATTCCATTTAGAGACACCGACACCCACTTTGAATATTCCAATTAGGGACACCCAGCACCCACTGTGAATATTCCAATTAGAGACACCGACACCCTCTGTGAATATTCCAATTAGAGACACCGACAACCACTGTGAATATTCCAATTAGAGACACCGACACCCACTGTGAATATTCCAATTAGAGACCCCCAGCACCCACTGTGAATATTCCAATTAGAGACACACAGCACCTACTGTGAATATTCCAATTAGAGACACCCAGCATCCACTGTGAATATTCCAATTAGAGACCCCGACACCCACTGTGAATATTCCAATTAGAGACACCCAGCACCCACTGTGAATATTCCAATTAGAGACCCCGACACCCACTGTGAATATTCCAATTAGAGACACCGACACCCACTGTGAATATTCCAATTAGAGACACCCAGCACCCCCTGTGTATATTCCAATTAGAGGCACCCAGCACCCACTGTGAATATTCCAATTAGAGACACCCAGCACCCACTTGAATATTCCAATTAGAGACACCGACACCCACTGTGAATATTCCAACTGGAGACACCCAGCACCCACTGTGAATATTCCAATTAGAGACACCGACACCCACTCTGAATATTCCAATTAGAGACACCCAGCACCCACTGTGAATATTCCAATTAGAGACACCCAGCACCCTCTGTGAATATTCCAATTAGAGACACCCAGCACCCACTGTGAATATTCCAATTAGAGACACCCAGCACCCACTGTGAATATTCCAATTAGAGACACCCAGCACCCACTGTGAATATTCCAATTAGAGACCCCGACACCCACTGTGAATATTCCAATTAGAGACACCCAGCACCCACTGTGAATATTCCAATTAGAGACACCCAGCACCCACTGTGAATATTCCAATTAGAGACACCCAGCACCCACTGTGAATATTCCAATTAGAGACACCCAGCACCCACTGTGAATATTCCAATTAGAGACACCCAGCACCCTGTGAATATTCCAATTCGAGACACCCAGCTCCCACTGTGAATATTCCAATTAGAGACACCGACACCCACTGTGAATATTACAATTAGAGACACCCAGCACCCACTGTGAATATTCCAATTAGAGACACCGACACCCACTGTGAATATTCCAATTAGAGACACCCAGCACCCACTGTGAATATTCCAATTAGAGACACCGACACCCACTGTGAATATTCCAATTAGAGACACCCAGCACCCACTGTGAATATTCCAATTAGAGACACCCAGCACCCACTGTGAATATTCCAATTAGAGACACCCAGCACCCACTGTGAATATTCCAATTAGAGACACCCTGCACCCACTGTGAATATTCCAATTAGAGACACCCAGCTCCCACTGTGAATATTCCAATTAGAGACACCGACACCCACTGTGAATATTCCAATTAGAGACACCCAGCACCTACTGTGTATATTCCAATTAGAGACACCCAGCACCCACTGTGAATATTCCAATTAGACACACCCAGCACCCACTGTGAATATTCCAATTAGAGACACCGACACCCACTGTGAATATTCCAATTAGAGACACCCAGCACCCACTGTGAATATTCCAATTAGAGACACCCAGCACCCACTGTGAATATTCCAATTAGAGACACCGACACCCACTGTGAATATTCCAATTAGAGACCCCCAGCACCCACTGTGAATATTCCAATTAGAGACACACAGCACCCACTGTGAATATTCCAATTAGAGACACCCATCACCCACTGGGAATATTCCAATTTGAGACACCGACACCCATTGTGAATATTCCAATTAGAGACACCCAGCACCCACTGTGAATATTCCAATTAGAGACCCCCAGCACCCACTGTGAATATTCCAATTAGAGACACCCAGCACCCACTGTGAATATTCCATTTCGAGACACCGACACCCACTGTGAATATTCCAATTAGGGACACCCAGCACCCACTGTGAATATTCCAATTAGAGACACCGACACCCTCTGTGAATATTCCAATTAGAGACACCGACAACCACTGTGAATATTCCAATTAGAGGCACCGACACCCACTGTGAATATTCCAATTAGAGACCCCCAGCACCCACTGTGAATATTCCAATTAGAGACACACAGCACCCACTGTGAATATTCCAATTAGAGACACCCATCACCCACTGTGAATATTCCAATTAGAGACAGCGACACCCACTGTGAATATTCCATTTAGAGACACCCAGCACCCACTGTGAATATTCCAATTAGAGACACCCAGCACCCACTGTGAATATTCCAATTAGAGACACCCAGCATCCACTGTGAATATTCCAATTAGAGACCCCGACACCCACTGTGAATATTCCAATTAGAGACACCCAGCACCCACTGTGAATATTCCAATTAGAGACCCCGACACCCACTGTGAATATTCCAATTAGAGACACCGACACCCACTGTGAATATTCCAATTAGAGACACCCAGCACCCCCTGTGTATATTCCAATTAGAGACACCCAGCACCCACTGTGAATATTCCAATTAGAGACACCCAGCACCCACTTGAATATTCCAATTAGAGACACCCAGCACCCACTCTGAATATTACAATTAGAGACACCCAGCACCCACTGTGAATATTCCAATTAGAGACACCCAGCACCCACTGTGACTATTCCAATTAGAGGCTCCCAGCACCCACTGTGAATATTCCAATTAGAGACACCCAGCACCCACTGTGAATATTCCAATTAGAGACACCCAGCACCCACTGTGAATATTCCAATTAGAGGCACCCAGCTCCCACTGTGAATATTCCAATTATAGACACCCAGCACCCACTGTGAATATTCCAATTAGAGACACCCAGCACCCACTGTGAATATTCCAATTAGAGACACCCAGCACCCACTGTGAATATTCCAATTAGAGTCACAAGGCACCCACTGTGAATATTCCAATTAGAGACACACAGCACCCACTGTGAATATTCCAATTAGAGACACCCAGCACCCACTGTGAATATTCCAATTAGAGACACCCAGCACCCACTGTGAATATTCCAATTAGAGGCACCCAGCACCCACTGTGAATATTCCAATTATAGACACCCAGCACCCACTGTGAATATTCCAATTAGAGACACCCAGCACCCACTGTGAATATTCCAATTAGAGACACCCAGCACCCACTGTGAATATTCCAATTAGAGTCACAAGGCACCCACTGTGAATATTCCAATTAGAGACACACAGCACCCACTGTGAATATTCCAATTAGAGACACCCAGCACCCACTGTGAATATTCCAATTAGAGACACCCAGCACCCACTGTGAATATTCCAATTAGAGACAGCGACACCCACTGTGAATATTCCATTTAGAGACACCCAGCACCCACTGTGAATATTCCAATTAGAGACACCCAGCACCCACTGTGAATATTCCAATTAGAGACAGCGACACCCACTGTGAATATTCCATTTAGAGACACCCAGCTCCCACTGTGAATATTCCAATTAGAGACACCCAGCACCCACTGTGAATATTCCAATTAGAGTCACCGAGCACCCACTGTGAATATTCCAATTAGAGACACACAGCACCCACTGTGAATATTCCAATTAGAGACACCCAGCACCCACTGTGAATATTCCAATTAGAGACACCGACAACCACTGTGAATATTCCAATTAGTGACACCCAGCACCCTCTGTGAATATTCCAATTAGAGACACCGACAACCACTGTGAATATTCCAATTAGAGACACCCAGCACCCACTGTGAATATTCCAATTAGAGACACCGACACCCACTGTGAATATTCCAATTAGAGACACCGCCACCCACTGTGAATATTCCAATTAGAGACACCCAGCACCCACTGTGAATATTCCAATTAGAGACACCGACACCCACTGTGAATATTCCAATTAGAGACACCCAGCACCCACTGTGAATATTCCAATTAGAGACACCCAGCACCCTCTGTGAATATTCCAATTAGAGACACCCAGCACCCACTGTGAATATTCCAATTAGAGACACCCAGCACCCACTGTGAATATTCCAATTAGAGACACCGACACCCACTGTGAATATTCCAATTAGAGACACCCAGCACCCACTGTGAATATTCCAATTAGAGACACCCAGCACCCACTGTGAATATTCCAATTAGAGACACCCAGCACCCACTGTGAATATTCCAATTAGAGACCCCGACACCCACTGTGAATATTCCAATTAGAGACACCCAGCACCCACTGTGAATATTCCAATTAGAGACACCCAGCACCCACTGTGAATATTCCAATTAGAGACACCGACACCCACTGTGAATATTCCAATTAGAGACACCCAGCACCCACTGTGAATATTCCAATTAGAGACACCCAGCACCCACTGTGAATATTCCAATTAGAGACACCCAGCACCCACTGTGAATATTCCAATTAGAGACACCCAGCACCCACTGTGAATATTCCAATTAGAGACACCGACACCCACTGTGAATATTCCAATTAGAGACACCGCCACCCACTGTGAATATTCCAATTAGAGACACCCAGCACCCACTGTGAATATTCCAATTAGAGACACCCAGCACCCACTGTGAATATTCCAATTAGAGACACCCAGCACCCACTGTGAATATTCCAATTAGAGACACCCAGCACCCACTGTGAATATTCCAATTAGAGACACCGACACCCACTGTGAATATTCCAATTAGAGACACCGCCACCCACTGTGAATATTCCAATTAGAGACACCCAGCACCCACTGTGAATATTCCAATTAGTGACACCGACACCCACTGTGAATATTCCAATTAGAGACACCCAGCACCCACTGTGAATATTCCAATTAGAGACACCCAGCACCCTCTGTGAATATTCCAATTAGAGACACCCAGCACCCACTGTGAATATTCCAATTAGAGACACCCAGCACCCACTGTGAATATTCCAATTAGAGACACCGACACCCACTGTGAATATTCCAATTAGAGACACACAGCACCCACTGTGAATATTCCAATTAGAGACACCCAGCACCCACTGTGAATATTCCAATTAGAGACACCCAGCACCCACTGTGAATATTCCAATTAGAGACCCCGACACCCACTGTGACTATTCCAATTAGAGACACCCAGCACCCACTGTGAATATTCCAATTAGAGACACCCAGCACCCACTGTGAATATTCCAATTAGAGACACCGACACCCACTGTGAATATTCCAATTAGAGACACCCAGCACCCACTGTGAATATTCCAATTAGAGACACCCAGCACCCACTGTGAATATTCCAATTAGAGACACCCAGCACCCACTGTGAATATTCCAATTAGAGACACCCAGCACCCAATGTGAATATTCCAATTCGAGACCCTGACACCCACTGTGAATATTCCAATTAGAGACTCCGACACCCACTGTGAATATTACAATTAGAGACACCCAGCACCCACTGTGAATATTCCAATTAGAGACACCGACACCCACTGTGAATATTCCAATTAGAGACACCCAGCACCCACTGTGAATATTCCAATTAGAGACACCGACACCCACTGTGAATATTCCAATTAGAGACACCCAGCACCCACTGTGAATATTCCAATTAGAGACACCCAGCACCCACTGTGAATATTCCAATTAGAGACACCCAGCACCCACTGTGAATATTCCAATTAGAGACACCCTGCACCCACTGTGAATATTCCAATTAGAGACACCCAGCTCCCACTGTGAATATTCCAATTAGAGACACCGACACCCACTGTGAATATTCCAATTAGAGACACCCAGCACCCACTGTGTATATTCCAATTAGAGACACCCAGCACCCACTGTGAATATTCCAATTAGACACACCCAGCACCCACTGTGAATATTCCAATTAGAGACACCGACACCCACTGTGAATATTCCAATTAGAGACACCCAGCACCCACTGTGAATATTCCAATTAGAGACACCCAGCACCCACTGTGAATATTCCAATTAGAGACACCGACAACCACTGTGAATATTCCAATTAGAGACACCCAGCACCCACTGTGAATATTCCAATTAGAGACACCCAGCACCCACTGTCAATATTCCAATTAGGGACCCCGACACCCACTGGGAATATTCCAATTAGAGAAACCGACACCCATTGTGAATATTCCAATTAGAGACACCCAGCACCCACTGTGAATATTCCAATTAGAGACCCCCAGCACCCACTGTGAATATTCCAATTAGAGACACCCAGCACCCACTGTGAATATTCCATTTCGAGACACCGACACCCACTGTGAATATTCCAATTAGGGACACCCAGCACCCACTGTGAATATTCCAATTAGAGACACCGACACCCTCTGTGAATATTCCAATTAGAGACACCGACAACCACTGTGAATATTCCAATTAGAGACACCGACACCCACTGTGAATATTCCAGTTAGAGACCCCCAGCACCCACTGTGAATATTCCAATTAGAGACACACAGCACCCACTGTGAATATTCCAATTAGAGACACCCATCACCCACTGTGAATATTCCAATTAGAGACAGTGACACCCACTGTGAATATTCCATTTAGAGACACCCAGCACCCACTGTGAATATTCCAATTAGAGACACCCAGCACCCACTGTGAATATTCCAATTAGAGTCACCGAGCACCCACTGTGAATATTCCAATTAGAGACACCCAGCATCCACTGTGAATATTCCAATTAGAGACCACGACACCCACTGTGAATATTCCAATTAGAGACACCCAGCACCCACTGTGAATATTCCAATTAGAGACCCCGACACCCACTGTGAATATTCCAATTAGAGACACCGACACCCACTGTGAATATTCCAATTAGAGACACCCAGCACCCCCTGTGTATATTCCAATTAGAGACACCCAGCACCCACTGTGAATATTCCAATTAGAGACACCCAGCACCCTCTTGAATATTCCAATTAGAGACACCCAGCACCCACTCTGAATATTACAATTAGAGACACCCAGCACCCACTGTGAATATTCCAATTAGAGACACCGACGCCCACCATGAATATTCCAATTAGAGACACCCAGCACCCACTGTGACTATTCCAATTAGAGGCTCCCAGCACCCACTGTGAATATTCCAATTAGAGACACCCAGCACCCACTGTGAATATTCCAATTAGAGACACCCAGCACCCACTGTGAATATTCCAATTAGAGGCACCCAGCTCCCACTGTGAATATTCCAATTATAGACACCCAGCATCCACTGTGAATATTCCAATTAGAGACACCCAGCACCCACTGTGAATATTCCAATTAGAGACACCCAGCACCCACTGTGAATATTCCAATTAGAGTCACAAGGCACCCACTGTGAATATTCCAATTAGAGACACACAGCACCCACTGTGAATATTCCAATTAGAGACACCCAGCACCCACTGTGAATATTCCAATTAGAGACACCCAGCACCCACTGTGAATATTCCAATTAGAGGCACCCAGCACCCACTGTGAATATTCCAATTATAGACACCCAGCACCCACTGTGAATATTCCAATTAGAGACACCCAGCACCCACTGTGAATATTCCAATTAGAGGCACCCAGCACCCACTGTGAATATTCCAATTAGAGTCACAAGGCACCCACTGTGAATATTCCAATTAGAGACACACAGCACCCACTGTGAATATTCCAATTAGAGACACCCAGCACCCACTGTGAATATTCCAATTAGAGACACACAGCACCCACTGTGAATATTCCAATTAGAGACAGCGACACCCACTGTGAATATTCCATTTAGAGACACCCAGCACCCACTGTGAATATTCCAATTAGAGACACCCAGCACCCACTGTGAATATTCCAATTAGAGACAGCGACACCCACTGTGAATATTCCATTTAGAGACACCCAGCTCCCACTGTGAATATTCCAATTAGAGACACACAGCACCCACTGTGAATATTCCAATTAGAGACACCCAGCACCCACTGTGAATATTCCAATTAGAGACACCGACAACCACTGTGAATATTCCAATTAGTGACACCCAGCACCCTCTGTGAATATTCCAATTAGAGACACCGACAACCACTGTGAATATTCCAATTAGAGACACCCAGCACCCACTGTGAATATTCCAATTAGAGACACCGACACCCACTGTGAATATTCCAATTAGAGACACCGCCACCCACTGTGAATATTCCAATTAGAGACACCCAGCACCCACTGTGAATATTCCAATTAGAGACACCGACACCCACTGTGAATATTCCAATTAGAGACACCCAGCACCCACTGTGAATATTCCAATTAGAGACACCCAGCACCCTCTGTGAATATTCCAATTAGAGACACCCAGCACCCACTGTGAATATTCCAATTAGAGACACCCAGCACCCACTGTGAATATTCCAATTAGAGACACCGACACCCACTGTGAATATTCCAATTAGAGACACCCAGCACCCACTGTGAATATTCCAATTAGAGACACCCAGCACCCACTGTGAATATTCCAATTAGAGACACCCAGCACCCACTGTGAATATTCCAATTAGAGACCCCGACACCCACTGTGAATATTCCAATTAGAGACACCCAGCACCCACTGTGAATATTCCAATTAGAGACACCCAGCACCCACTGTGAATATTCCAATTAGAGAGACCGACACCCACTGTGAATATTCCAATTAGAGACACCCAGCACCCACTGTGAATATTCCAATTAGAGACACCCAGCACCCACTGTGAATATTCCAATTAGAGACACCCAGCACCCACTGTGAATATTCCAATTAGAGACACCCAGCACCCACTGTGAATATTCCAATTAGAGACCCTGACACCCACTGTGAATATTCCAATTAGAGACACCGACACCCACTGTGAATATTACAATTAGAGACACCCAGCACCCACTGTGAATATTCCAATTAGAGACACCGACACCCACTGTGAATATTCCAATTAGAGACACCCAGCCCCCACTGTGAATATTCCAATTAGAGACACCGACACCCACTGTGAATATTCCAATTAGAGACACCCAGCCCCCACTGTGAATATTCCAATTAGAGACACCGACACCCACTGTGAATATTCCAATTAGAGACACCCAGCACCCACTGTGAATATTCCAATTAGAGACACTCAGCCTCCACTGTGAATATTCCAATTAGAGACACCCAGCACCCACTGTGAATATTCCAATTAGAGACACCGACACCCACTATGAATATTCCAATTAGAGACACCCAGCACCCACTGTGAATATTCCAATTAGAGACACCGACACCCACTGTGAATATTCCAATTAGAGACACCCAGCACCCACTGTGAATATTCCAATTGGAGACACCCAGCACCCACTGTGAATATTCCAATTAGAGACACCCAGCACCCACTGTGAATATTCCAATTAGAGACAGCGACACCCACTGTGAATATTCCATTTAGAGACACCCAGCACCCACTGTGAATATTCCAATTAGGGACACCCAGCACCCACTGTGAATATTCCAATTAGAGTCACCGAGCACCCACTGTGAATATTCCAATTATAGACACACAGCACCCACTGTGAATATTCCAATTAGAGACACCCAGCACCCACTGTGAATATTCCAATTAGAGACACCGACAACCACTGTGAATATTCCAATTAGAGACACCCAGCACCCACTGTGAATATTCCAATTAGAGACACCGACAACCACTGTGAATATTCCAATTAGAGACGCCCAGCACCCACTGTGAATATTCCAATTAGAGACACCGACACCCACTGTGAATATTCCAATTAGAGACACCCAGCACCCACTGTGAATATTCCAATTAGAGACACCGACACCCACTGTGAATATTCCAATTAGAGACACCCAGCACCCACTGTGAATATTCCAATTAGAGACACGCAGCACCCTTAGTGAATATTCCAATTAGAGACACCCTGCACCCACTGTGAATATTCCAATTAGAGACACCCAGCACCCACTGTGAATATTCCAATTAGAGACACCCAGCACCCACTGTGAATATTCCAGTTAGAGACCCCGACACCCACTGTGAATATTCCAATTAGAGACACCCAGCACCCACTGTGAATATTCAAATTAGAGACACCCAGCACCCACTGTGAATATTCCAATTAGAGACACCCAGCACCCACTGTGAATATTCCAATTAGAGACACCCAGCACCCACTGTGAATATTCCAATTAGAGACACCCAGCACCCTGTGAATATTCCAATTCGAGACACCCAGCTCCCACTGTGAATATTCCAATTAGAGACACCGACACCCACTGTGAATATTCCATTTAGAGACACCGACACCCACTGTGAATATTCCAATTAGGGACACCCAGCACCCACTGTGAATATTCCAATTAGAGACACCGACACCCTCTGTGAATATTCCAATAAGAGACACCGACAACCACTGTGAATATTCCAATTAGAGACACCGACACCCACTGTGAATATTCCAATTAGAGACCCCCAGCACCCACTGTGAATATTCCAATTAGAGACACACAGCACCCACTGTGAATATTCCAATTAGAGACACCCAGCATCCACTGTGAATATTCCAATTAGAGACCCCGACACCCACTGTGAATATTCCAATTAGAGACACCCAGCACCCACTGTGAATATTCCAATTAGAGACCCCGACACCCACTGTGAATATTCCAATTAGAGACACCGACACCCACTGTGAATATTCCAATTAGAGACACCCAGCACCCCCTGTGTATATTCCAATTAGAGGCACCCAGCACCCACTGTGAATATTCCAATTAGAGACACCGACACCCACTGTGAATATTCCAACTGGAGACACCCAGCACCCACTGTGAATATTCCAATTAGAGACACCGACACCCACTCTGAATATTCCAATTAGAGACACCCAGCACCCACTGTGAATATTCCAATTAGAGACACCCAGCACCCTCTGTGAATATTCCAATTAGAGACACCCAGCACCCACTGTGAATATTCCAATTAGAGACACCCAGCACCCACTGTGAATATTCCAATTAGAGACACCCAGCACCCACTGTGAATATTCCAATTAGAGACCCCGACACCCACTGTGAATATTCCAATTAGAGACACCCAGCACCCACTGTGAATATTCCAATTAGAGACACCCAGCACCCACTGTGAATATTCCAATTAGAGACACCCAGCACCCACTGTGAATATTCCAATTAGAGACACCCAGCACCCACTGTGAATATTCCAATTAGAGACACCCAGCACCCTGTGAATATTCCAATTCGAGACACCCAGCTCCCACTGTGAATATTCCAATTAGAGACACCGACACCCACTGTGAATATTACAATTAGAGACACCCAGCACCCACTGTGAATATTCCAATTAGAGACACCGACACCCACTGTGAATATTCCAATTAGAGACACCCAGCACCCACTGTGAATATTCCAATTAGAGACACCGACACCCACTGTGAATATTCCAATTAGAGACACCCAGCACCCACTGTGAATATTCCAATTAGAGACACCCAGCACCCACTGTGAATATTCCAATTAGAGACACCCAGCACCCACTGTGAATATTCCAATTAGAGACACCCTGCACCCACTGTGAATATTCCAATTAGAGACACCCAGCTCCCACTGTGAATATTCCAATTAGAGACACCGACACCCACTGTGAATATTCCAATTAGAGACACCCAGCACCCACTGTGTATATTCCAATTAGAGACACCCAGCACCCACTGTGAATATTCCAATTAGACACACCCAGCACCCACTGTGAATATTCCAATTAGAGACACCGACACCCACTGTGAATATTCCAATTAGAGACACCCAGCACCCACTGTGAATATTCCAATTAGAGACACCCAGCACCCACTGTGAATATTCCAATTAGAGACACCGACAACCACTGTGAATATTCCAATTAGAGACACCCAGCACCCACTGTGAATATTCCAATTAGAGACACCCAGCACCCACTGTCAATATTCCAATTAGGGACCCCGACACCCACTGGGAATATTCCAATGAGAGACACCGACACCCATTGTGAATATTCCAATTAGAGACACCCAGCACCCACTGTGAATATTCCAATTAGAGACCCCCAGCACCCACGGTGAATATTCCAATTGGAGACACCCAGCACCCACTGTGAATATTCCATTTCGAGACACCGACACCCACTGTGAATATTCCAATTAGGGACACCCAGCACCCACTGTGAATATTCCAATTAGAGACACCGACACCCTCTGTGAATATTCCAATTAGAGACACCGACAACCACTGTGAATATTCCAATTAGAGAAACACAGCACCCACTGTGAATATTCCAATTAGAGACACCCAGCACCCACTGTGAATATTCCAATTAGAGACACCCAGCACCCACTGTGAATATTCCAATTAGAGACAGCGACACCCACTGGGAATATTCCATTTAGAGACACCCAGCACCCACTGTGAATATTCCAATTAGAGACACCCAGCACCCACTGTGAATATTCCAATTAGAGACAGCGACACCCACTGTGAATATTCCATTTAGAGACACCCAGCTCCCACTGTGAATATTCCAATTAGAGACACCCAGCACCCACTGTGAATATTCCAATTAGAGTCACCGAGCACCCACTGTGAATATTCCAATTAGAGACACACAGCACCCACTGTGAATATTCCAATTAGAGACACCCAGCACCCACTGTGAATATTCCAATTAGAGACACCGACAACCACTGTGAATATTCCAATTAGTGACACCCAGCACCCTCTGTGAATATTCCAATTAGAGACACCGACAACCACTGTGAATATTCCAATTAGAGACACCCAGCACCCACTGTGAATATTCCAATTAGAGACACCGACACCCACTGTGAATATTCCAATTAGAGACACCGCCACCCACTGTGAATATTCCAATTAGAGACACCCAGCACCCACTGTGAATATTCCAATTAGAGACACCGACACCCACTGTGAATATTCCAATTAGAGACACCCAGCACCCACTGTGAATATTCCAATTAGAGACACCCAGCACCCTCTGTGAATATTCCAATTAGAGACACCCAGCACCCACTGTGAATATTCCAATTAGAGACACCCAGCACCCACTGTGAATATTCCAATTAGAGACACCGACACCCACTGTGAATATTCCAATTAGAGACACCCAGCACCCACTGTGAATATTCCAATTAGAGACACCCAGCACCCACTGTGAATATTCCAATTAGAGACACCCAGCACCCACTGTGAATATTCCAATTAGAGACACCCAGCACCCACTGTGAATATTCCAATTAGAGACCCCGACACCCACTGTGAATATTCCAATTAGAGACACCCAGCACCCACTGTGAATATTCCAATTAGAGACACCCAGCACCCACTGTGAATATTCCAATTAGAGACACCCAGCACCCACTGTGAATATTCCAATTAGAGACACCCAGCACCCACTGTGAATATTCCAATTAGAGACCCCCAGCACCCACGGTGAATATTCCAATTAGAGACACCCAGCACCCACTGTGAATATTCCATTTCGAGACACCGACACCCACTGTGAATATTCCAATTAGGGACACCCAGCACCCACTGTGAATATTCCAATTAGAGACACCGACACCCTCTGTGAATATTCCAATTAGAGACACCGACAACCACTGTGAATATTCCAATTAGAGACACACAGCACCCACTGTGAATATTCCAATTAGAGACACCCAGCACCCACTGTGAATATTCCAATTAGAGACACCCAGCACCCACTGTGAATATTCCAATTAGAGACAGCGACACCCACTGGGAATATTCCATTTAGAGACACCCAGCACCCACTGTGAATATTCCAATTAGAGACACCCAGCACCCACTGTGAATATTCCAATTAGAGACAGCGACACCCACTGTGAATATTCCATTTAGAGACACCCAGCTCCCACTGTGAATATTCCAATTAGAGACACCCAGCACCCACTGTGAATATTCCAATTAGAGTCACCGAGCACCCACTGTGAATATTCCAATTAGAGACACACAGCACCCACTGTGAATATTCCAATTAGAGACACCCAGCACCCACTGTGAATATTCCAATTAGAGACACCGACAACCACTGTGAATATTCCAATTAGTGACACCCAGCACCCTCTGTGAATATTCCAATTAGAGACACCGACAACCACTGTGAATATTCCAATTAGAGACACCCAGCACCCACTGTGAATATTCCAATTAGAGACACCGACACCCACTGTGAATATTCCAATTAGAGACACCGCCACCCACTGTGAATATTCCAATTAGAGACACCCAGCACCCACTGTGAATATTCCAATTAGAGACACCGACACCCACTGTGAATATTCCAATTAGAGACACCCAGCACCCACTGTGAATATTCCAATTAGAGACACCCAGCACCCTCTGTGAATATTCCAATTAGAGACACCCAGCACCCACTGTGAATATTCCAATTAGAGACACCCAGCACCCACTGTGAATATTCCAATTAGAGACACCGACACCCACTGTGAATATTCCAATTAGAGACACCCAGCACCCACTGTGAATATTCCAATTAGAGACACCCAGCACCCACTGTGAATATTCCAATTAGAGACACCCAGCACCCACTGTGAATATTCCAATTAGAGACCCCGACACCCACTGTGAATATTCCAATTAGAGACACCCAGCACCCACTGTGAATATTCCAATTAGAGACACCCAGCACCCACTGTGAATATTCCAATTAGAGACACCGACACCCACTGTGAATATTCCAATTAGAGACACCCAGCACCCACTGTGAATATTCCAATTAGAGACACCCAGCACCCACTGCGAATATTCCAATTAGAGACACCCAGCACCCACTGTGAATATTCCAATTAGAGACACCCAGCACCCACTGTGAATATTCCAATTAGAGACCCTGACACCCACTGTGAATATTCCAATTAGAGACACCGACACCCACTGTGAATATTACAATTAGAGACACCCAGCACCCACTGTGAATATTCCAATTAGAGACACCGACACCCACTGTGAATATTCCAATTAGAGACACCCAGCCCCCACTGTGAATATTCCAATTAGAGACACCGACACCCACTGTGAATATTCCAATTAGAGACACCCAGCCCCCACTGTGAATATTCCAATTAGAGACACCGACACCCACTGTGAATATTCCAAGTAGAGACACCCAGCACCCACTGTGAATATTCCAATTAGAGACACTCAGCCTCCACTGTGAATATTCCAATTAGAGACACCCAGCACCCACTGTGAATATTCCAATTAGAGACACCGACACCCACTATGAATATTCCAATTAGAGACACCCAGCACCCACTGTGAATATTCCAATTAGAGACACCGACACCCACTGTGAATATTCCAATTAGAGACACCCAGCACCCACTGTGAATATTCCAATTGGAGACACCCAGCACCCACTGTGAATATTCCAATTAGAGACACCCAGCACCCACTGTGAATATTCCAATTAGAGACAGCGACACCCACTGTGAATATTCCATTTAGAGACACCCAGCACCCACTGTGAATATTCCAATTAGGGACACCCAGCACCCACTGTGAATATTCCAATTAGAGTCACCGAGCACCCACTGTGAATATTCCAATTATAGACACACAGCAGCCACTGTGAATATTCCAATTAGAGACACCCAGCACCCACTGTGAATATTCCAATTAGAGACACCGACAACCACTGTGAATATTCCAATTAGAGACACCCAGCACCCACTGTGAATATTCCAATTAGAGACACCGACAACCACTGTGAATATTCCAATTAGAGACGCCCAGCACCCACTGTGAATATTCCAATTAGAGACACCGACACCCACTGTGAATATTCCAATTAGAGACACCCAGCACCCACTGTGAATATTCCAATTAGAGACACCGACACCCACTGTGAATATTCCAATTAGAGACACCCAGCACCCACTGTGAATATTCCAATTAGAGACACGCAGCACCCTTAGTGAATATTCCAATTAGAGACACCCTGCACCCACTGTGAATATTCCAATTAGAGACACCCAGCACCCACTGTGAATATTCCAATTAGAGACACCCAGCACCCACTGTGAATATTCCAGTTAGAGACCCCGACACCCACTGTGAATATTCCAATTAGAGACACCCAGCACCCACTGTGAACATTCAAATTAGAGACACCCAGCACCCACTGTGAATATTCCAATTAGAGACACCCAGCACCCACTGTGAATATTCCAATTAGAGACACCCAGCACCCACTGTGAATATTCCAATTAGAGACACCCAGCACCCTGTGAATATTCCAATTCGAGACACCCAGCTCCCACTGTGAATATTCCAATTAGAGACACCGACACCCACTGTGAATATTCCATTTAGAGACACCGACACCCACTGTGAATATTCCAATTAGGGACACCCAGCACCCACTGTGAATATTCCAATTAGAGACACCGACACCCTCTGTGAATATTCCAATAAGAGACACCGACAACCACTGTGAATATTCCAATTAGAGACACCGACACCCACTGTGAATATTCCAATTAGAGACCCCCAGCACCCACTGTGAATATTCCAATTAGAGACACACAGCACCCACTGTGAATATTCCAATTAGAGACACCCAGCATCCACTGTGAATATTCCAATTAGAGACCCCGACACCCACTGTGAATATTCCAATTAGAGACCCCGACACCCACTGTGAATATTCCAATTAGAGACACCGACACCCACTGTGAATATTCCAATTAGAGACACCCAGCACCCCCTGTGTATATTCCAATTAGAGGCACCCAGCACCCACTGTGAATATTCCAATTAGAGACACCGACACCCACTGTGAATATTCCAACTGGAGACACCCAGCACCCACTGTGAATATTCCAATTAGAGACACCGACACCCACTCTGAATATTCCAATTAGAGACACCCAGCACCCACTGTGAATATTCCAATTAGAGACACCCAGCACCCTCTGTGAATATTCCAATTAGAGACACCCAGCACCCACTGTGAATATTCCAATTAGAGACACCCAGCACCCACTGTGAATATTCCAATTAGAGACACCCAGCACCCACTGTGAATATTCCAATTAGAGACCCCGACACCCACTGTGAATATTCCAATTAGAGACACCCAGCACCCACTGTGAATATTCCAATTAGAGACACCCAGCACCCACTGTGAATATTCCAATTAGAGACACCCAGCACCCACTGTGAATATTCCAATTAGAGACACCCAGCACCCACTGTGAATATTCCAATTAGAGACACCCAGCACCCTGTGAATATTCCAATTCGAGACACCCAGCTCCCACTGTGAATATTCCAATTAGAGACACCGACACCCACTGTGAATATTACAATTAGAGACACCCAGCACCCACTGTGAATATTCCAATTAGAGACACCGACACCCACTGTGAATATTCCAATTAGAGACCCCCAGCACCCACTGTGAATATTCCAATTAGAGACACACAGCACCCACTGTGAATATTCCAATTAGAGACACCCAGCACCCACTGTGAATATTCCAATTAGAGACACCCAGCACCCACTGTGAATATTCCAATTAGAGACACCCTGCACCCACTGTGAATATTCCAATTAGAGACACCCAGCTCCCACTGTGAATATTCCAATTAGAGACACCGACACCCACTGTGAATATTCCAATTAGAGACACCCAGCACCCACTGTGTATATTCCAATTAGAGACACCCAGCACCCACTGTGAATATTCCAATTAGACACACCCAGCACCCACTGTGAATATTCCAATTAGAGACACCGACACCCACTGTGAATATTCCAATTAGAGACACCCAGCACCCACTGTGAATATTCCAATTAGAGACACCCAGCACCCACTGTGAATATTCCAATTAGAGACACCGACAACCACTGTGAATATTCCAATTAGAGACACCCAGCACCCACTGTGAATATTCCAATTAGAGACACCCAGCACCCACTGTCAATATTCCAATTAGGGACCCCGACACCCACTGGGAATATTCCAATGAGAGACACCGACACCGATTGTGAATATTCCAATTAGAGACACCCAGCACCCACTGTGAATATTCCAATTAGAGACCCCCAGCACCCACGGTGAATATTCCAATTAGAGACACCCAGCACCCACTGTGAATATTCCATTTCGAGACACCGACACCCACTGTGAATATTCCAATTAGGGACACCCAGCACCCACTGTGAATATTCCAATTAGAGACACCGACACCCTCTGTGAATATTCCAATTAGAGACACCGACAACCACTGTGAATATTCCAATTAGAGACACCGACACCCACTGTGAATATTCCAATTAGAGACCCCCAGCACCCACTGTGAATAAACCAATTAGAGACACACAGCACCCACTGTGAATATTCCAATTAGAGACACCCATCACCCTCTGTGAATATTCCAATTAGAGACAGCGACACCCACTGTGAATATTCCATTTAGAGACACCCAGCACCCACTGTGAATATTCCAATTAGAGACACCCAGCACCCACTGTGAATATTCCAATTAGAGTCACCGAGCACCCACTGTGAATATTCCAATTAGAGACACCCAGCATCCACTGTGAATATTCCAATTAGAGACCCCGACACCCACTGTGAATATTCCAATTAGAGACACCCAGCACCCACTGTGAATATTCCAATTAGAGACCCCGACACCCACTGTGAATATTCCAATTAGAGACACCGACACCCACTGTGAATATTCCAATTAGAGACACCCAGCACCCCCTGTGTATATTCCAATTAGAGACACCCAGCACCCTCTGTGAATATTCCAATTAGAGACACCCAGCACCCACTTGAATATTCCAATTAGAGACACCCAGCACCCACTCTGAATATTACAATTAGAGACACCCAGCACCCACTGTGAATATTCCAATTAGAGACACCGACGCCCACCATGAATATTCCAATTAGAGACACCCAGCACCCACTGTGACTATTCCAATTAGAGGCTCCCAGCACCCACTGTGAATATTCCAATTAGAGACACCCAGCACCCACTGTGAATATTCCAATTAGAGACACCCAGCACCCACTGTGAATATTCCAATTAGAGGCACCCAGCTCCCACTGTGAATATTCCAATTATCGACACCCAGCACCCACTGTGAATATTCCAATTAGAGACACCCAGCACCCACTGTGAATATTCCAATTAGAGACACCCAGCACCCACTGTGAATATTCCAATTAGAGTCACAAGGCACCCACTGTGAATATTCCAATTAGAGACACACAGCACCCACTGTGAATATTCCAATTAGAGACACCCAGCACCCACTGTGAATATTCCAGTTAGAGACACCCAGCACCCACTGTGAATATTCCAATTAGAGGCACCCAGCACCCACTGTGAATATTCCAATTATAGACACCCAGCACCCACTGTGAATATTCCAATTAGAGACACCCAGCACCCACTGTGAATATTCCAATTAGAGACACCCAGCACCCACTGTGAATATTCCAATTAGAGTCACAAGGCACCCACTGTGAATATTCCAATTAGAGACACACAGCACCCACTGTGAATATTCCAATTAGAGACACCCAGCACCCACTGTGAATATTCCAATTAGAGACACCCAGCACCCACTGTGAATATTCCAATTAGAGACAGCGACACCCACTGTGAATATTCCATTTAGAGACACCCAGCACCCACTGTGAATATTCCAATTAGAGACACCCAGCACCCACTGTGAATATTCCAATTAGAGACAGCGACACCCACTGTGAATATTCCATTTAGAGACACCCAGCTCCCACTGTGAATATTCCAATTAGAGACACCCAGCACCCACTGTGAATATTCCAATTAGAGTCACCGAGCACCCACTGTGAATATTCCAGTTAGAGACACACAGCACCCACTGTGAATATTCCAATTAGAGACACCCAGCACCCACTGTGAATATTCCAATTAGAGACACCGACAACCACTGTGAATATTCCAATTAGTGACACCCAGCACCCTCTGTGAATATTCCAATTAGAGACACCGACAACCACTGTGAATATTCCAATTAGAGACACCCAGCACCCACTGTGAATATTCCAATTAGAGACACCGACACCCACTGTGAATATTCCAATTAGAGACACCGCCACCCACTGTGAATATTCCAATTAGAGACACCCAGCACCCACTGTGAATATTCCAATTAGAGACACCGACACCCACTGTGAATATTCCAATTAGAGACACCCAGCACCCACTGTGAATATTCCAATTAGAGACACCCAGCACCCTCTGTGAATATTCCAATTAGAGACACCCAGCACCCACTGTGAATATTCCAATTAGAGACACCGACACCCACTGTGAATATTCCAATTTGAGACACCCAGCACCCACTGTGAATATTCCAATTAGAGACACCGACACCCACTGTGAATATTCCAATTAGAGACACCCAGCACCCACTGTGAATATTCCAATTAGAGACACCGACACCCACTGTGAATATTCCAATTAGAGACACCCAGCACCCACTGTGAATATTCCAATTAGAGACACCCAGCACCCACTGTGAATATTCCAATTAGAGACACCCAGCACCCACTGTGAATATTCCAATTAGAGACACCCTGCACCCACTGTGAATATTCCAATTAGAGACACCCAGCTCCCACTGTGAATATTCCAATTAGAGACACCGACACCCACTGTGAATATTCCAATTAGAGACACCCAGCACCCACTGTGTATATTCCAATTAGAGACACCCAGCACCCACTGTGAATATTCCAATTAGACACACCCAGCACCCACTGTGAATATTCCAATTAGAGACACCGACACCCACTGTGAATATTCCAATTAGAGACACCCAGCACCCACTGTGAATATTCCAATTAGAGACACCCAGCACCCACTGTGAATATTCCAATTAGAGACACCGACAACCACTGTGAATATTCCAATTAGAGACACCCAGCACCCACTGTGAATATTCCAATTAGAGACACCCAGCACCCACTGTCAATATTCCAATTAGGGACCCCGACACCCACTGGGAATATTCCAATGAGAGACACCGACACCGATTGTGAATATTCCAATTAGAGACACCCAGCACCCACTGTGAATATTCCAATTAGAGACCCCCAGCACCCACGGTGAATATTCCAATTAGAGACACCCAGCACCCACTGTGAATATTCCATTTCGAGACACCGACACCCACTGTGAATATTCCAATTAGGGACACCCAGCACCCACTGTGAATATTCCAATTAGAGACACCGACACCCTCTGTGAATATTCCAATTAGAGACACCGACAACCACTGTGAATATTCCAATTAGAGACACCGACACCCACTGTGAATATTCCAATTAGAGACCCCCAGCACCCACTGTGAATAAACCAATTAGAGACACACAGCACCCACTGTGAATATTCCAATTAGAGACACCCATCACCCTCTGTGAATATTCCAATTAGAGACAGCGACACCCACTGTGAATATTCCATTTAGAGACACCCAGCACCCACTGTGAATATTCCAATTAGAGACACCCAGCACCCACTGTGAATATTCCAATTAGAGTCACCGAGCACCCACTGTGAATATTCCAATTAGAGACACCCAGCATCCACTGTGAATATTCCAATTAGAGACCCCGACACCCACTGTGAATATTCCAATTAGAGACACCCAGCACCCACTGTGAATATTCCAATTAGAGACCCCGACACCCACTGTGAATATTCCAATTAGAGACACCGACACCCACTGTGAATATTCCAATTAGAGACACCCAGCACCCCCTGTGTATATTCCAATTAGAGACACCCAGCACCCTCTGTGAATATTCCAATTAGAGACACCCAGCACCCACTTGAATATTCCAATTAGAGACACCCAGCACCCACTCTGAATATTACAATTAGAGACACCCAGCACCCACTGTGAATATTCCAATTAGAGACACCGACGCCCACCATGAATATTCCAATTAGAGACACCCAGCACCCACTGTGACTATTCCAATTAGAGGCTCCCAGCACCCACTGTGAATATTCCAATTAGAGACACCCAGCACCCACTGTGAATATTCCAATTAGAGACACCCAGCACCCACTGTGAATATTCCAATTAGAGGCACCCAGCTCCCACTGTGAATATTCCAATTATCGACACCCAGCACCCACTGTGAATATTCCAATTAGAGACACCCAGCACCCACTGTGAATATTCCAATTAGAGACACCCAGCACCCACTGTGAATATTCCAATTAGAGTCACAAGGCACCCACTGTGAATATTCCAATTAGAGACACACAGCACCCACTGTGAATATTCCAATTAGAGACACCCAGCACCCACTGTGAATATTCCAATTAGAGACACCCAGCACCCACTGTGAATATTCCAATTAGAGGCACCCAGCACCCACTGTGAATATTCCAATTATAGACACCCAGCACCCACTGTGAATATTCCAATTAGAGACACCCAGCACCCACTGTGAATATTCCAATTAGAGACACCCAGCACCCACTGTGAATATTCCAATTAGAGTCACAAGGCACCCACTGTGAATATTCCAATTAGAGACACCCAGCACCCACTGTGAATATTCCAATTAGAGACACCCAGCACCCACTGTGAATATTCCAATTAGAGACACCCAGCACCCACTGTGAATATTCCAATTAGAGACAGCGACACCCACTGTGAATATTCCATTTAGAGACACCCAGCACCCACTGTGAATATTCCAATTAGAGACACCCAGCACCCACTGTGAATATTCCAATTAGAGACAGCGACACCCACTGTGAATATTCCATTTAGAGACACCCAGCTCCCACTGTGAATATTCCAATTAGAGACACCCAGCACCCACTGTGAATATTCCAATTAGAGTCACCGAGCACCCACTGTGAATATTCCAATTAGAGACACACAGCACCCACTGTGAATATTCCAATTAGAGACACCCAGCACCCACTGTGAATATTCCAATTAGAGACACCGACAACCACTGTGAATATTCCAATTAGTGACACCCAGCACCCTCTGTGAATATTCCAATTAGAGACACCGACAACCACTGTGAATATTCCAATTAGAGACACCCAGCACCCACTGTGAATATTCCAATTAGAGACACCGACACCCACTGTGAATATTCCAATTAGAGACACCGCCACCCACTGTGAATATTCCAATTAGAGACACCCAGCACCCACTGTGAATATTCCAATTAGAGACACCGACACCCACTGTGAATATTCCAATTAGAGACACCCAGCACCCACTGTGAATATTCCAATTAGAGACACCCAGCACCCTCTGTGAATATTCCAATTAGAGACACCCAGCACCCACTGTGAATATTCCAATTAGAGACACCGACACCCACTGTGAATATTCCAATTTGAGACACCCAGCACCCACTGTGAATATTCCAATTAGAGACACCCAGCACCCACTGTGAATATTCCAATTAGAGACACCCAGCACCCACTGTGAATATTCCAATTAGAGACCCCGACACCCACTGTGAATATTCCAATTAGAGACACCCAGCACCCACTGTGAATATTCCAATTAGAGACACCCAGCACCCACTGTGAATATTCCAATTAGAGACACCGACACCCACTGTGAATATTCCAATTAGAGACACCCAGCACCCACTGTGAATATTCCAATTAGAGACACCCAGCACCCACTGTGAATATTCCAATTAGAGACACCCAGCACCCACTGTGAATATTCCAATTAGAGACACCCAGCACCCACTGTGAATATTCCAATTAGAGACCCTGACACCCACTGTGAATATTCCAATTAGAGACACCGACACCCACTGTGAATATTACAATTAGAGACACCCAGCACCCACTGTGAATATTCCAATTAGAGACACCGACACCCACTGTGAATATTCCAATTAGAGACACCCAGCCCCCACTGTGAATATTCCAATTAGAGACACCGACACCCACTGTGAATATTCCAATTAGAGACACCCAGCACCCACTGTGAATATTCCAATTAGAGACACTCAGCCTCCACTGTGAATATTCCAATTAGAGACACCCAGCACCCACTGTGAATATTCCAATTAGAGACACCGACACCCACTATGAATATTCCAATTAGAGACACCCAGCACCCACTGTGAATATTCCAATTAGAGACACCGACACCCACTGTGAATATTCCAATTAGAGACACCCAGCACCCACTGTGAATATTCCAATTGGAGACACCCAGCACCCACTGTGAATATTCCAATTAGAGACACCCAGCACCCACTGTGAATATTCCAATTAGAGACACCCAGCACCCACTGTGAATATTCCAATTAGAGACACCCAGCACCCACTGTGAATATTCCAATTAGAGACACCCAGCACCCACTGTGAATATTCCAATTAGAGACACCCAGCACCCACTGTGAATATTCCAATTAGAGACACCCAGCACCCACTGTGAATATTCCAATTAGAGACACCCAGCACCCACTGTGAATATTCCAATTAGAGACACCGACACCCACTGTGAATATTCCAATTAGAGACCCCGACACCCACTGTGAATATTCCAATTCGAGACACCCAGCTCCCACTGTGAATATTCCAATTAGAGACACCAACACCCACTGTGAATATTACAATTAGAGACACCCAGCTTCCAGTGTGAATATTCCAATTAGAGACACCCAGCACCCACTGTGAATATTCCAATTAGAGACACCCAGCACCCACTGTGAATATTCCAATTAGAGACACCCAGCACCCACTGTGAATATTCCAATTAGAGACACCGACACCCACTGTGAATATTCCAATTAGAGACACCGACACCCACTGTGAATATTCTAATTAGAGACACCGACACCCACTGTGAATATTCCAATTAGAGACACCGACACCCACTGTGAATATTCTAATTAGAGACACCCAGCACCCACTGTGAATATTACAATTAGAGACACCCAGCACCCACTGTGAATATTCCAATTAGAGACCCAGCACCCACTGTGAATATTCCAATTAGAGACACCCAGCACCCACTGTGAATATTCCAATTAGATACCCCCAGCACCCACTGTGAATATTCCAATTAGAGACACCGATACCCACTGTGAATATTCCAAATTAAGACACCGAATTAAATCTGGTGCCCATTAGCGGTCCCACTCACTCCCTTCATGTTATTGTCACAGAAAGCAGAGTGAATTATATCTGGTGCCCATAGCCAGTCCCACTCACTCCCTCCACGTTATCATCACAGGCAGCAGAGTGAATTAAATCTGGTGCCCATATTCAGTCCTACTCACTCCCTCCATGTTATTGTCACAGGCTGCTGATTGTCTCCATTTATCATTCATTTGTTCGTTTTTGTGTTCATTGGTGCAGGTATCACTGTCATGTGCCCCCAGCAATTTCCAGAAGTTATCAATAACTATGGATCAATAAAGTGAATTATCCTGGTTGTGGATCCACGAGTTATACTGTCAAGGCAGCTATCATCTGGCACCAAGTTGCATGATCAATCCCACTGCTCAGAGATTATGCTATAAAGGCATTGCTGAGAATGGAGCAACCCGGCATGTGTCCCGCTGCTTCATATCAGCGACCAGAGGGAGTTTTAGGGCCGATCCCATGTTAAAATGAGGCTGAATGGGCAGATGCTGCTACGTTTTAGCAACAACACACCGGCTGTCAGGTGAAGATATGAAGAGGGACTGAGAAATCCCTTTATAGTGAAGATGCTGCTGTCAGTATGATTGGAGGAAGCTGATTGTACCATTTTTGTATATAAAACCATGTAGGTGTGTATTAAAACCCATCACTATGCCCATTCAAACCTGTTTGATTTTATTTTTAACAATCTGCGCAGTGTCAGTGCTGAGCTTGGATAATTTAATACAAGGCTTGGGCACCCTCAATCTATTTTCAAACAGAATCACGATACACATTGAAGCTAAATATTTCCAGCTCTTCGCCATGATTCGAGTAAACTCTCTTTCTTTGGCAGCCTCCCACCAGACAGAGATGGAGAGAGACTGCAGAATGCTGCAGTACCAAGGGATTGGTGTGTCCTCATACACAAATCATAAAGAGTTAGCAGGCAGGTACAGAAATTAATTAGAAAGGCAAATGGGAAGTTGGCCTTTATTGAAGGGGAATAGAATATAAAAGGAAGGAAGTCTTTCTACAACTGTGCAGGATATTAGTGAGACAGCACATAGACTATTGTGGATAGTATGGATGGGCAGAAGGTCCTGACTCAGTGGCCAGTTCACCGTATAGAAGGTCTTTGGGTATACAGCCGCCATCCATCCAGTGAATGTGGGCCAGTCGGTGCAGCTGTTGCTGCTTTAACAATGAGTGTTTGCTGATGGAATTCGCACATTCCAGGACCTCTGAGTTGGTCACCTTGTCTGGCCAAGAGATGTGAAGGAAACGTCTGAGTCAGCAAAAGTGGAAGCTGCTCACCTTTTCACCTGCCCAGCGTATACTGTCCAGGTCTCCCCAGCGTAGAGGAACGTTCTGTGGAAGCAGGCTCGGTACACTCGCTGTTTGCTGTTCTCAGTCAGGTTGCTGTTGTTCCACACTCCCTTACTCAGCTTGGACACAACAGATGCAGCTTCTGCCATTCATAGGTTGATTTCAGCATCAAGTGACTGATTTCTGGTGATTGTGGAGCTGAGATATGTGAAGTTAATAACAACCTCCAGTGCCACATTGCCAATGCTGATAGATGGTGGGATGGCAACATCCTGGACCATGACATTTGTCTTTCAAACCAAACTCTTTCCAGGTGTGAGAGAGTCTGGCTATTTGTTGCTCAGCATGGAGTTAGTGTGGTATCATCAGCATAGGACAAATCTGATGAGGATCTGATGCACCTTTGTCTGGGTCTGAGTTGAGCAAGGCTGAATGGGAAGGGATCCTGAAAAGTAGTTCAGAGGGGAGAGAAGCTGAGCTGGAATGAGAAGTTAAAATGCTAGTAAGTGAGTCTGGAGGGCAGAGGAAACATAGGCTGGATAAGAAAGAACTGAGTTTAACAAGGCTAAATGGAACATATTTTAATCCAAGGAGCTTGAGGATTAAGGCAGATGAGCTGAGGGCACAGACAGGCATGTGGGAGTATGATGCCACAGCTATGACCAAGCCTTGGCTAAAAGAAGGGCAGGATTGGCAGCTCAACATTCCTGGTTCTAAGGTATTCAGACGAGATACAGAGTGGGATAGAAGAGGAGGGTGGGGTTTGCAATATTCATCAAGGAATCAATTCTAGCAGTGAGGACAGACAATACCCTGGAAGGATCATCAAATGAGGCCAAATGGCTAGAAGTGAAAAAACACAGGGGGGGCAGAGATGCCGCTGGATGTTTATTATAGGCCCCCAAAAGGTCAGGGAGAGAGAGGATCAAACATGTAATCAAATTTCAGACAGGTGTTGGAATAATAAGGTGGTGATAGGAGGGGTTTTAACTACCCAAATATTAACTGGGATAGTTTTAGTGTGCAAGTTAGTCCCATTATTTAAAAAGGAGGAAGGGATAGACCAGGAAATTACAGGCCAGTCAGTCTAACCTCAGTGGTGGGGAAGTTACTAGAAAGAATTCTGAGAGACAGACTATATCTGCACTTGGAGAGACACAGATTAATCAGGGATAGTCAGCGTAAATTTGTTAAGGGAAGGTTGTGTTTACAATTCTGATTGAATTTTGTGAGGAGGTATCAGGAGTGTTGATGAGGGTAATGCATCTGATGTGGTCTACATGGACTTTAGCAAGGCTTTTGATAAAGTCCCTCGTGGGAGACTGGTCAAGAAAGTAAGAGCCCGTGGGATCCAAGGCAGAGTGGCACATTGGATCCAAAACTGGCCGAGAGGCAGGAAGCAGAGGGTGATGGTAGAGGGATGTTTCTGTAACTGGGAGTCTGTTTCCAATGGGATTCCACAGTGCTCGGTGCTGGGGCCCTTGCTGTTTGTGGTTATGCAAATGATTTGGGCTTAAATGTAGGGAGTATGATGAAGGAGTTGACAGATGACAGGGAAATGGTTAGGGTGGTAAATAGTGAGGAGGATAGCTGTAACCTGCAGGAGGATATCAATGAACTGGTCAGGTGGGCAGAACAGTGGCAAATAGAATTCAACCCGGAGAAGTGTGAGGTAATGCCCCTGGGGAGGGCTAACAAGGCAAGGGATTACACTGTGAATGGTAGGACCCTGGAAAGTACTGAAGATCAGAGGGACCTTGGTGCATATCCACAGACCCCTGAAGGTAGCAGGACAGGTAGATAAGGTGCTTAAGAAGGCATATGGGACACTTGCCTTTATTAACCGAGGCACAGAATACAAGAGCAGGGAGGTTATGCTGGAACTGTATAAAACGCTGGTTAGGCCACAGCTGGAGTACTGCGTGCAGTTCTGGTCACCACATTATAGGAAGGATGTGGTTACACTGGAGAGAGTGCAGAGGAGATTTACCAGGAAGCTGTCTGGGCTGGAGGGTCTGAGCTATGAGGGAAGATTGGATAGGCTGGAGTTGTTTTCCTTGAAGCAGAGAAGGTTGAGAGGTGACCTGATAGAGGTGGATAAGGTTATAAGGGACATAGATAGGGTGGGCACACCCACAATGCTGTTAGGAAGTGAGCTCCAGGATTTTGACCCAGCGACAGTGAAGTCAGGATGGTGAGTAACTTGGAGGGGAACTTCCAGGTGGTGGTGTTCCCATCTATCTGCTGCCCTTGTCCTTCTAGATGGTAGTGGTCGTGGGTTTGGAAGCTGCTGCCTAAGGAGCTTTGGTGAGTTGCTGCAGTGCATCTTGTAGATGGTACACACACTGCTGCTACTGTGTGTCGGTGGCGGGGGGAGTGAATGTTTGTGGATGGGGTGCCAGTCAAGCGGGGCTGCTTTGTCCTGGATTGTGTCGAGCTTCTTGAGTGTTGTGGGAGCTGCACTCATCCAGGCAAGTGGGGAGTATTCCATCTCACTCCTGACTTGTGCCTTGTAGATGGTGGACAGGCTTTGGGGAGTCAGGAGGTGAGTTACCCATTGCAGGATTCCCAGCCTCTGACCTGCTCTTGTAGCCACAGTATTTATATGGCTGGTCCAGTTCAGTTTCTGGTCAATGGTAACCCCCAGGATGTTGATAGTGGGGGATTCAGTGATGGGAATGACATTGAACATCAAGGGGCGATGGATGGATTCTCTCTTGTTGGAGATGGTCATTGCCTGGCACTTGTGTGGTGTGAATGTTACTTGCCACTTGTCAGCCCCGAGCCTGGATATTGTCCAGGTCTTGCTGCATTTGGACATGGACTGCTTCAGTATCTGAGGAGTTGTGAATGGTGCTGAACATTGTGCAATCATCAGCGAACATCCCCACTTCTGACCTTATGATGGAAGGAAGGTCATTGATGAAGCAGCTGAAGATGGTTGGGCCGAGGACACTACCCTGAGGAACTCCTGCAGTGATGTCCTGGAGCTGAGATCTAAAACACTGGAACACAGTCTCAGGATAATGGGCTTATCATTTAGGACTCAGGTGATGAGAAATTCCTTCATTCAATCCATGAATCTTTGAAATTCTCCACCTCACAGGGTTGTGGATGCTCTGTTGTTAAAGACATTTCAGGCTGGGATGGAGAGGCTTTTGGTCTCTAAGGGAATGAAGAGATATGGGGAGTGGGAGGAAACTGGAGTTGAAGCCTCAGCCATGATGGTATTGAAATAGGAGCAGGATCAATGGGCCGTGTAGTCTACCCCTGCTCCTGTTTCTTATGCTCTTGTGTTGATTGGCCTTCACCAACCACATCAATATTCTTTGTGCTGGTGTGGTGGCAGCCAGTGGAGAGTGTCCAACTCACTCCCATTGATTTCGCTTTTTCTGGGACTCCTTGATGCCGCACTCAGTCAGTTTGGTTCTTTTATCCTGTTTGGACAAAGGCTGTAAGGAGGCGTCTCAATCTGTTATTGTCCGTGTGAGAGTGAGTGCCTGTGTCTGTGTGAGAGTGTATGTTTGTGTGTGTGTCTCAATCGGTGTTTGCCTCTGTGAGAGTTTGTGTGCCTGTGTCTGTGTGAGAGTGTGTATGTATGTGTGTCTCAATTTGTATGTGAGAATTTGTGCACAGTGCACATGCTGCTGATAGGATGAACGAATTATCAGTGTCAGCACACACAGACTGCAACAAAAAGCATTTTCATTATGAACAGTATCTGCAGACATTAGTAGGCTGGTGATCGGTACTTAAAAATGACAGGGGCCAGTTCACTGAGGGACCTTCTCACTCCTGCCAGAGACAGTCTCACTCCTGCCAGAGACAGTCTCACTCCTGCCAGAGACAGTCTCGCTCCTGGCAGAGACAACATCACTCCCAGCAGTGACAATCTCGCTCCCTGCAGAGCCAGTTTCACTCTCCTTAGACAGTCTCATACCCAGCAGTGACAGTCTCACTCTCCGCATTGATGGTCCCACACCACAGTGAGAAAGTCTCACTCCCCACAGTGTCAGTCTCACTCTCTGCAGTAACAGTCACACGCTCTACAGTGCCAGTCACACTCTCCGCAGTGACATTTCCACACCCCAGAGAGAAAGTCTCACTCCCCACAGTGCCAGTCACACTCTCCGCAGTGACAGTTCCACACCCCAGAGAGAAAGGCTTACTCCATGCAGAGACAGTCCTACTCCCAGCAGAGAGAGATGCACTCCCCGCAGATAGCCTTAACTCCTGGCACAGACAGTCTCACTCCCAGCAGACACGGTCTCACACCCCGTAGGGACAGTTTTGCTTTCTGTGGGTACAGTCTCAACCTCTGCAGAGACAGACACATGGCCCATGGTGACAATCCCACTTCCGTAGTGACAGTGTCATTCTCACGGGCAATTAGGGATGGACAATAAATGTTGGCCTATCAGTGACGCCCACATTCTGTGAAAAAGTTTAAACAACACACAGCACCACTCCCCACGAAGCCTTTGTGCGTGTGTTTATGTATTTACATGTGTGTATGTGTGTGTGTGTGAGAGAGAGAGAGTTTGTGTGTGCGCCTCAATTTGTGTTTGTCTGTTTGAGGGAGAGAGTGTGTGTGCATATGTGTGCCTCAATCTGTGTGGGATTGTGTGTACCTGTGTCTTTGTGAGTGTGTATCTGTGTGTGTCTGCAAGAGTTCGTGTGAGTGTGTCTCAATCTGTGATTGTCTGTGTGAGAGTGTGTGCCTGTGTCTGTGTGAGAGTGTATGTGTGCATGTGTCTCAATTTTGTGTGTCTGTGTGAGAGTGTGTATGTGTGTGTGTTTGTGTCTCAACTGTGTGTGTGTGTGTGTGTGTGTGTGTGTGTGTTTGTGTGTGTCTTTGCGAGAGACTGTGTGTGTCTGTGCCACTATGTGGGTATGCTCCTCATTCTGTGTGTGTGGTGTGTGTGTGTGTGTGTCTCAATTTGTGAGTGTGTGTGTATGTGTGTGTGTGTGTGTCTCAATGTGTGTGTGAGAAAGTGTGTGTTAGTCTTAATCTGTGAGAGTATGTGTGTCAGTGTGTGTGTGTCAGTGTCTGTAAGCGTGTCCAGGTCTGCCTGTGAGTCAGTGAGTGTTGTGTCTGCTCGGATCTATAAGCTTCATCTAAAGTGTCTGGAAGGCCTGTGAAAATGGTTTCCGTTTTGATGATATTTAGGAAGTGTGATATTGTGTAGGTCTGAGCATTGCACAGTGCACATGTTGCTGATAGGATGAACGAATTATCAGTGTCAGCACACACAGACTGCAACAAAAAGCATTTTCATTATGAACAGTATCTGCAGACATTAGTAGGCTGGTGATCGGTACTTAAAAATGACAGGGGCCAGTTCACTGAGTGACAGTCCTACTCCCAGCAGTGACAATCTCACTCCCTGCAGAGCCAGTTTCACTCTCCGTAGACAGTCTCAAACCCAGCAGAGACAGTCACACTCTCCGCAGTGACAGTCCCACACACCAGAGAGAAAGTCTCACTCCCTGCAGAGACAGTCCCATCCCTGTCAGTGACAGTCCTACTCCCAGCAGAGACAGACGCACTCCCCACGGACAGCCTTAACTCCTGGCACAGACAGTCTTACTCTGAGCAGAGACAGTCTCACACCCCGTAGATTCAGTTTTGCTCTCTGTGGGAACAGTCTCAATCTGCAGACACAGACACATGGCCCATAGTGACAATCCCACTTCCCACAGTGACAGTGTCATTCTCTGCAGAGACAGTCTCACTCCCCACAGTGCTGATGTCAATCCTCACAGCAAGAGACTCACTCCCCACTATGACAGTTTCACTCCACGCATTGACAGTCACAATCTCCGCAGCGACAGTCACACTCCCTGCAGTGATAGTCTCACTCTCCGCAGTGTCAGTCTCACTCTCTATAATGACAGTCACACTCTCCACAGTGTCAGTCTCACTCTCCGCAGTGACAGTCTCACTCCCCGCAGTGGCAGTCTCACTCTCCACAGTGACAGTCACATTCTCCGCAGCGTGTCTCAGTCTGTGTTTGCCTGTGTGAGAGAGTGTGTTTTTGTGTCTCAATCTCTGGGTGTGTGTCTGTGCAGGAATGTGTGTGTGTTTCTCAATCTGTGTGAGTTTTTCAATCTGTGTGAGTGTGTGTATATGAGTGTGTGTCTGAATCTGTGTGTGAGAATGTGTGAGTGTGTCAGTGTCTGTAAGCGTGTCCAAGTCCGCCTGTGAGTCAGTGAGTGTTTCTATGCATGTTGTTAACATCAGCAACTTTGTACTTTGCAAGTTGTCCCGTGTTTTAGCTGATATATGTGGACTAGTCCACTGGGAAGGACTGCTCGGATATATAGATGGGAAAATCACCACCTGGAAGTTCCCTTCCAGGTCATTCACCATCCTCACTTGGAAATATATCACCGTTCCTTCACTGTCACTGGGTCAAAATCCTGGAACTCCCTCCCTAACAGCGCTGTGGGTGTACCTACACCACAGGGACTGCAGCGGTTCAAGAAGGCAGCTCACCACCACTTTCTCAAGGGGCAATTACGAATGATAATAAATGCTGGGCCCAGCCAGAGACACCCACATCCTGTGAAAGAATTTAAACAACACACAGCAACACTCCCCACGAACCCTTTGTGCGTGTGTTTATGTATTTACATGTGGGTGACTCTATGTTTATCTGTGTTTGTGTGTTTAGGCATGTCTGTGTGTGTGTGTGTGAAAGAGAGAGACTGTGCCTGTGTGTGTGTGTGTGTGTGTGTGTGTGTGTGAAAGAGAGAGACTGTGCCTGTGTGTGTGTGTGTGTGTGTGTGTGTGTGAAAGAGAGAGACTGTGCCTGTGCGTGCCTCTATTTTTGTGCGTCTGTGTGGGAAGAGAGAGTGTGTGTGTCTCAATCTGTGTTTGCCTGTGTGAGAGTGTGTGCGCCTCTATCTTTGTGAGTGTGTGTGTGTGTCTGTGCGAGAATTTGTGTGTGTGTGTGTGTGTGTCTGTGTGTCTCAATCTGTTATTGTCCGTGTGAGAGTGTATGCCTGTGTCTGTGTGAGAGTGTATGTTTGTGTGTCTCAATCGGTGTTTGCCTCTGTGAGAGTTTGTGTGCCTGTGTCTGTGTGAGAGTGTTTGTGTGTATGTGTCTCAATTTTGTGTGTCTGTGTGAGAGTGTGTATGTATGTGTGTTTGTGCCTCAATCTGTGTGTGTGTGTGTGTGTGTGTGTGTGTGTGAGTGTATGTATGTGTGTTTGTGTCTCAATTTGTTTGTGTGTGTGTGTGTGTGTGTGTGTGTTGTGAGTGTGTGTGTGAGTGTGTGTGTGTGTGTGTGTGTCTCAATCTGTGTGAGTGTGTGTTTGTGTGTGGGTGTGTGTGTCTCAATCTGTGTGAGTGTGTGTTTGTGTGTGGGTGTGTGTGTCTCAATCTGTGTGAGTGTGTGTTTGTGTGTGGGTGTGTGTCTCTCAATCTGTGTGAGTGTGTGTATGTGTGTGTGTCTCAATTTGTATGTGAGAATGTGTGTGTGAAATTCAGCCTGTGTGTGTATGTGTGTGTGTGTGTGAGAATGTGTGTGTGTGTCAGTGTCTGTAAGCGTGTCCAGTCTGCCTGTGAGTCAGTGAGTGTTGTGTCTGCTCGGATCTATAAGTTTCATATAAACTGTCTGGAAGGCCTGTGAAAATGGTTTCGGTTTTGATGATATTTAGGAAGTGTGATATGGTGTAGGTCTGAGCATTGCACAGTGCACATGCTGATGATAGGATGAAAGAATTATCAGTGTCAGCACACACAGACTGCAACAAAAAGCATTTTCATTATGAACAGTATCTGCAGACATTAGTAGGCTGGTGATCGGTACTTAAAAATGACAGGGGCCAGTTCACTGAGGGACGTTCTCACTCCTGCCAGAGACAGTCTCACTCCTGCCAGAGACAGTCTCACTCCTGCCAGAGACAGTCTCACTCCTGGCAGACACAGTCTCACTCCTGGCAGACACAGTCTCACTGCTGCCAGAGACAGTCTTACTCCTGCCAGAGACAGTCTTACTGCTGGCAGAGACAGTCTAACTCCTGGCAGAGACAGTCTCACCCACACTAGGGACAATCTCAATCCCTACAGAGGCAGTTTCACTCCTAGAAGGCAGTCTCACCCCCAGCAGAGTCAGTCACACTCTCCGCAGTGACAGTCTCACCCCCAGCAGAGACAGTCACACTCTCCGCAGTGATAGTCCCACACCACAGAGAGACAGTCTCACTCCCACAGTGACAGTCTCACTCCCCACAGAGACAGCCTCACTCCCATAAAGAAACTCTTATTCTCCACAGTGGCAGTGAAACGACCCACAAGAGACAACCCAGTACCCAATCCTTCGCCAGCAACTTCCAAACCCACAGCCACTACCATCTAGAAGGACAAGGGCAGCAGATAGATGGGAACACCACCACCTGGAAGATCCCCTCCAAGTCACTCACCATCCTGACTTGGAAATATATCACCGTTCCTTCACTGTCGCTGGGTCAAAATCCTGGAACTCCCTCCCTAACAGCACTGTGGGTGTACCTACACCACATGGACAAAATCCTGGAACTCCCTCCCTAACAGCACTGTGGGTGTATCTACACCACACGGACAAAATCCTGCAACTCCCTCCCTAACAGCACTGTGGGTGTACCTACACCACATGGACAAAATCCTGGAACTCCATCCCTAACAGCACTGTGGGTGCACCTACACCACACTGACAAAATCTTGGAATTCCCTCCCTAACAGCACTGTGGGTGTACATACACCACATGGACAAAATCCTGGAACTCCCTCGCTAACAGCACAGTGGGTGTACCTACACCACACGGACAAAATCCTGGATCTCCCTCCCTAACAGCACTGTGGGTGTACCTACACCACATGGACAAAATCGTGGATGTCCCTCCCTAACAGCACTGTCGTGTACCTACACCACACGGACAAAATCCTGGAACTCCCTCCCTAACAGCGCTGTGGGTGTACCTACACCACACGGACAAAATCCTGGAACTCCCTCCCTAACAGCAGTGTGGGTGTACCTACACCTCATGGACAATATCCTGGAACTCCCTCCCTAACAGCACTGTGGGTGTACCTACACCAAAGGGACAAAATCCTGGAACTCCCTCCCTAACAGCACTGTGGGTGTACCGACACCACATGGACAAAATCCTGGAACTCCCTCCCTAACAGCACTGTGGATGTACCTACACCACAGGGACAAAATCCTGGAACTCCCTCCCTAACAGCACTGTGGGTGTACCTACACCACGCGGACAAAATCTTGGAATTCCCTCCTTAACAGCGCCGTGGGTGTACCTACACCACATGTACAAAATCCTGGAACTCCCTCCCTAACAGCACTGTGGATGTATCTACACCACATGTACAAAATCCTGGAACTCCCTCCCTAACAGCGCTGTGGGTGTACCTACACCACACGGACAAAATCTTGGAACTCCCTCCCTAACAGCGCCGTGGGTGTACCTACACAACATGGCCAAAATCCTGGAACTCCCTCCCTAACAGCACTGTGGGTGTACCTACACCACACCGACAAATTCCTGGAACTCCCTCCCTAACAGCACTGTGGGTTTACCTACACCACATGGCCAAAATCCTGGAACTCCCTCCCTAACAGCACGGTGGGTGTACCTACACCACACAGACAAAATCTTGGAACTCCCTCCCTAACAGCGCCGTGGGTGTACCTACAACACACGGACAAAATCCTGGAACTCCCTCCTTTACAGCAGTGTGGGTGTACCTACACCACATGGACAATATCCTGGAACTCCCTCCCTAACAGCACTGTGAGTGTACCTACACCAAAGGGACAAAATCCTGGAACTCCCTCCCTAACAACACTGTGGGTGTACCTACACCACACGGACAAAATCCTGGAACTCCCTCCCTAACAGCACTGTGGGTGTACCTACACCACGCGGACAAAACCTTGGAACTCCCTCCTTAACAGCGCCGTGGGTGTACCTACACCACATGTACAAAATCCTGGAACTCCCTCCCTAACAGCACTGTGGATGTATCTACACCACACGGACAAAATCCTGGAACTCCCTCCCTAACAGCGCTGTGGGTGTACCTACACCACATGGACAAAATCCTGGAACTGCCTCCCTAACAGCACTGTGGGTGTACCTACACCACATGCACAAAATCCTGGAACTCCCTCCCTAACAGCACTGTGGGTGTACCTACACCACACCGATAAATTCCTGGAACTCCCTCCCTAACAGCACTGTGGGTGTACCTACACCACACGGACAAAATCTTGGAACTCCCTCCCTAACAGCACCATGAGTGTACCTACACCACATGTACAAAATCCTGTAACTCCCTCCCTAACAGCACTGTGGGTGTACCTACACCACACGGACAAATTCCTGGAACTCCCTCCCTAACAGCACTGTGGGTGTACCTACACCACACGGACAAATTCCTGGAACTCCCTCTCTAACAGCACTGTGGGTGTACCTACACCACACGGACTGCAGCGGTTCAAGAAGGCTGTTCACCACCACCTTCTCAAGGGGCAATTAGGGATGGGTAATAAATGCTGGGCCCAGCCAGCGACGCCCACATCCTGTGAAAGAATTTAAACAACACACAGCAACACTCCCCACGAACCCTTTGTGCGTGTGTTTATGTATTTACATGTGGGTGACTCTATGTTTATCTGTGTTTGTGTATTTCGTCATGTGTGAGTGTGTGTGTGTGTGTGTGTGTGTGTGAGACAGAGAGGGAGTGTGTGTGTGTGTGTGTGCCTGTGTCTGTATGAGTGTTTGTGAGTGTGTGTGTGAGTGTGAGTGAGTGTGTGAGAGTGTGTGAGTGTGTGTGTGTGTCTCAGTTTGTGTGTGTCTGTGTCAGAAAGGGAGAGAGTGTCTGTGTGTGCGTCGGAGAGAGTATGTTTGTGCCTCAATTTGTGTGTGTCTGTGTAAGAGTGCGTGCCTGTGTCTGTGTGAATGTCTGTGTGTGTGTCTATGTGTCTCAATCTGTGTCTGTCTGTGTGAGAGAGGGAGAGAGTGTCTGTGTGTGTGTCGGAGAGAGTGTGTTTGTGCCTCAATTTGTGTGTGTCTGTGTGAGAGACAGAGTGTATGTGTGTGTGTGTGTGTGTGTGTGTGAGTGTGTGTGTGTGTGTGTGCGTGTGTGTCTCGATCTGTGTCTGTGTCTTTGAATGTGTCTATGTGAGTTTGTGTGTGTGTGTGTGTGTGTGTGTGTGTGGTGTGGGTGTGTCAGTGTCTGTAAGCGTGTCAAAGTCTGCCTGTGAGTCAGTGAGTGTTTCTATGCATTTTGTCAACATCAGCAGCTTTGTACTTTGCAAGATGCCCGGTGTTTTAGCTGAAATATGTGGACTAGGCCACAGGGAAGGTCTGCTCGGATCCATAAGTTTCATCTAAAGTGTTTGGAAGGCCTGTGAAAATGGTTTTGGTTTTGATGATATTTAGGAAGTGTGATATTGTGTAGGTCTGAGCATTGCACAGTTCACATGTTGCTGATAGGATGAAAGAATTATCAGTGTCAGCACACACAGACTGCAACAAAAAGCATTTTCATTATGAACAGTATCTGCAGACATTAGTAGGCTGGTGATCGGTACTTAAAAATGACAGGGGCCAGTTCACTGAGGGACGTTCTCACTCCTGCCAGAGACAGTCTCACTCCCAACAGGGACAGTCTCACTCCTGGCAGAGACAGTCTCACTCCCAACAGGGACAGTCTCACTCCTGGCAGACACAGTCTCACTCCTGCCAGAGACTGTCTTAGTCCCGGCAGAGACAGTCTAACTCCTGGCAGAGACAGACTCACTCCTGCCAGAGACAGTCTCACTCCCAACAGGGACAGTCTCACTCCTGCCAGAGACTGTCTTACTCCTGGCAGAGACAGTCTCACTCCTGCCAGAGACAGTCTCACTCCTGCCAGAGACTGTCTTACTCCTGCCAGAGACAGTCTCACTCCTGCCAGAGACAGTCTTACTCCTGCCAGAGACAGTCTCGCTCCTGCCAGAGACAGTCTCGCACCTGCCAGAGACAGTCTCACTCCTGCCAGAGACAGTCTCACTCCCAACAGGGACAGTCTCACTCCTGCCAGAGACAGTCTCACTCCTGCCAGAGACTGTCTTACTCCTGCCAGAGACAGTCTCACTCCTGCCAGAGACAGTCTTACTCCTGCCAGAGACAGTCTCGCTCCTGCCAGAGACAGTCTTACTCCTGCCAGAGACAGTCTCGCTCCTGCCAGACACAGTCTCGCTCCTGCCAGAGACAGTCTTACTCTTGCCAGAGACAGTCTTACTCCTGGCAGAGACAGTCTCACCCACACTAGGGACAATCTCAATCCCTACAGATGCAGTTTCACTCCTAGAAGGCAGTCTCACCCCCAGCAGAGTCAGTCACACTCTCCGCAGTGACAGTCTCACCCCCAGCAGAGACAGTCACACTCTCCGCAGTGATAGTCCCACACCACAGAGAGACAGTCTCACTCCCACAGTGACAGTCTCACTCCCCACAGAGACAGCCTCACTCCCATAAAGAAACTCTTATTCTCCACAGTGGCAGTGAAACGACCCACAAGAGACAACCCAGTACACAATCCTTCGCCAGCACCTTCCAAACCCACAGCCACTACCATCTAGAAGGACAAGGGCAGCAGATAGATGGGAACACCACCACGTGGAAGTTCCCCTCCAAGTCACTCACCATCCTGACTTGGAAATATATCCCCGTTCCTTCACTGTCGCTGGGTCAAAATCCAGGAACTCCCTCCCTAACAGCACTGTGGGTGTACCTACACCACATGGACAAAATCCTGGAACTCCCTCCCTAACAGCGCTGTGGGTGTACATACACCACACGGACACAATCCTGGAACTCCCTCCCTAACAGCACTGTGGGTGTACCTACACCACACAGACAAAATCCTGGAACTCCCTCCCTAACAGCACGGTGGGTGTGCCTACACCACAGGGACTGCAGCGGTTCAAGAAGGCAGCTCACCCACCACCTTCTCAAGGGGCAATTAGGGATGGGTAATAAATGCTGGGCCCAGCCAGAGACACCCACATCCTGTGAAAGAATTTAAACAACACACAGCAACACTCCCCACGAACCCTTTGTGCGTGTTTTTATGTATTTACATGTGGGTGACTCTATGTTTATCTGTGTTTGTGTATTTAGTCATGTGTGAGTGTGTGTGTGTGTAAGACAGAGAGTGTGTGTGTGTGTGTGTGTGCCTGTGTGAGTGTTTGTGAGTGTGTGTGTGAGTGTGAGTGAGTGTGTGAGAGTGTGTGAGTGTGTGTGTGTGTCTCAGTTTGTGTGTGTCTGTGTCAGAAAGGGAGAGAGTGTCTGTGTGTGCGTCGGAGAGAGTGTGTTTGTGCCTCAATTTGTGTGTGTCTGTGTAAGAGTGCGTGCCTGTGTCTGTGTGAATGTCTGTGTGTGTGTGTCTATGTGTCTCAATCTGTATGTGTCTATGTGAGTGTGTATGTGTATGTGTGTGTCTCAATCTGTGTCTGTCTGTGTGAGAGAGGGAGAGAGTGTCTGTGTGTGTGTCGGAGAGAGTGTGTTTGTGCCTCAATTTGTGTGTGTCTGTGTGGGAGACAGAGTGTATGTGTGTGTGTGTGTGTGAGTGTGTGTGTGTGTGTGTGTGTGTCTCGATCTGTGTCTGTGTCTTTGAATGTGTATGTGTGAGTTTGTGTGTGTGTGTGTGTGTGTGTTGTGGGTGTGTCAGTGTCTGTAAGCGTGTCAAAGTCTGCCTGTGAGTCAGTGAGTGTTTCTATGCATTTTGTCAACATCAGCAGCTTTGTACTTTGCAAGATGCCCGGTGTTTTAGCTGAAATATGTGGACTAGGCCACAGGGAAGGTCTGCTCGGATCCATAAGTTTCATCTAAAGTGTCTGGAAGGCCTGTGAAAATGGTTTCGGTTTTGATGATATTTAGGAAGTGTGATATTGTGTAGGTCTGAGCATTGCACAGTTCACATGCTGCTGATAGGATGAAAGAATTATCAGTGTCAGCACACACAGACTGCAACAAAAAGCATTTTCATTATGAACAGTATCTGCAGACATTAGTAGGCTGGTGATCGGTACTTAAAAATGACAGGGGCCAGTTCACTGAGGGACGTTCTCACTCCTGCCAGAGACAGTCTCACTCCCAACAGAGACAGTCTCACTCCCAACAGGGACAGTCTCACTCCTGGCAGACACAGTCTCACTCCTGCCAGAGACAGACCCACTCCTGCCAGACACAGTCTCACTCCTGGCAGAGAGTCTCACTCCTGGCAGAGACAGTCTCACTCCTGGCAGAGACAGACTCACTCCTGCCAGAGACAGTCTCACTCCTGGCAGAGACAGTCTCACTCCTGGCAGAGACAGTCTCACTCCTGGCAGAGATAGGCTCACCCACACTAGGGACAATCTCAATCCCTACAGAGGCAGTTTCACTCCTACTGGGCAGTCTCACCCACAGCAGAGTCAGTCACACTCTCCGCAGTGACAGTCTCACCCCCAGCAGTGTCAGTCACACTCTCCGCAGTGATAGTCCCACACCACAGAGAGATAGTCTCACTCCCACAGTTACAGTCCCACTCCCCACAGAGACAGCCTCACTCCCATAAAGAAACTCTTATTCTCCACAGTGGCAGTGAAACGACCCACAAGAGACAACCCAGTACCCAATCCTTCGCCAGCAACTTCCAAACCCACAGCCACTACCATCTAGAAGGACAAGGGCAGCAGATAGATGGGAACACCACCACCTGGAAGTTCCCCTCCAAGTCACTCACCAACCTGACTTGGAAATATATCCCCCCTGGAACTCCCGCCCTAACAGCACTGTGGGTGTACCTACACCACATGGACAAAATCCTGCAACTCCCTCCCTAACAGCGGTGTGGGTGTACCTACACCACACGGACAAAATCCTGGAACTCCCTCCTTAATAGCACTGTGTGTGTACCTACACCACACGGACAAAATCCTGGAACTCCCTCCCTAACAGCACTGTGGGTGTACCTACACCACACGGACAAATTCCTGGAACTCCCTCCCTAACAGCACTGTGGGTGTACCTACACCACATGGGCAAAATCCTGGAACTCCCTCCCTAACAGCACTGTGGGTGTACCTACACCACACGGACAAAATCCTGGAACTCCCTCCCTAACAGCACTGTGGGTGTACCTACACCACACGGACAAAATCCTGGAACTCCCTCCCTAACAGCACGGTGGGTGTACCTACACCACAAGGGCACAATCCTGGAACTCCCTCCCTAACAGCACTGTGGGTGTACCTACACCACACGGACTGCAGCGGTTCAAGAAGGCAGCTCACTACCACATTCTCAAGGGGCAATTAGGGATGGGTAATAAATGCTGGGCCCAGCCAGCGACGCCCACATCCTGTGAAAGAATTTAAACAACACACAGCAACACTCCCCACGAACCCTTTGTGCGTGTGTTTATGTATTTACATGTGGGTGACTCTATGTTTATCTGTGTTTGTGTATTTCGTCATGTGTGTGTGTGAGAGAGAGAGAGTGTGTGTGTGCCTGTGTCTGTGTGAGTGTGTGTGTTTGTGTGTGTGTGTGAGTGTGTGTGTGTGAGTGTGAGTGAGTGTGTGTGTGTGTGAGACAGAGAGTGTGTGTGTCTGTGTGTGTGTGCCTGTGTCTGTGTGAGTGTTTGTGAGTGTGTGTGTGAGTGTGAGTGAGTGTGTGAGTGTGTGTGAGTGAGTGTGTGTTTGTGTCTCAATTTGTGTGTGTCTGTGTGAGAAAGGGAGAGAGTGTCTGTGTGTGCGTCGGACAGAGTGTGTTTGTGCCTCAATTTGTGTGTGTCTGTGTGAGAGAGAGTGAGAGTGTGTGTGTGTGTGTGTGTGTGTGTGTGTGTGTGTGTGTGAGTGAGTGTGTGAGTGTGTGTGAGTGTGTGTGTGTGTGTGTGTGTCTCAATCTGTGTCTGTCTGTGTGAGAGAGGGAGAGAGTGTCTGTGTGTGTGTCGGAGAGAGTGTGTTTGTGCCTCAATTTGTGTGTGTCTATGTGAGTGTGTATGTGTGTGTGTGTGTCTCAATCTGTGTCTGTCTGTGTGAGAGAGGGAGAGAGTGTCTGTGTGTGTGTCGGAGAGAGTGTGTTTGTGCCTCAATTTGTGTGTGTCTGTGTGGGAGAGAGAGTGTATGTGTGTGTGTGCGTGTGTGTCTCGATCTGTGTCTGTGTCTTTGAATGTGTATGTGTGAGTTTGTGTGTGTGTGTGTGTGTGTGTGTGTGTGTGTGGGTGGGTGTGTCAGTGTCTGCCTGTGAGTCAGTGAGTGCAGTGCCTGCTCGGATCTATAAGCTTCATCTAAAGTGTCTGGAAGGCCTGTGAAAATGGTTTTGGTTTTGATGATATTTAGGAAGTGTGATATTGTGTAGGTCTGAGCATTGCACAGTTCACATGCTGATGATAGGATGAAAGAATTATCAGTGTCAGCACACACAGACTGCAACAAAAAGCATTTTCATTATGAACAGTATCTGCAGACATTAGTAGGCTGGTGATCGGTACTTAAAAATGACAGGGGCCAGTTCACTGAGGGACGTTCTCACTCCTGCCAGAGACAGTCTCAATCCCAACAGGGACAGTCTCATTCCCTGCATAGATTGACTCACCCCCCACTAGGGACAATCTTACTCCTGGCAGAACCAGGTTCACTCTCCGTAGACAGTCTCACCCCCAGCAGAGTCAGTCTCACTCTACGCATTAATAGTCCCACACCACAGAGAGATAGTCTCACTCCTGCCAGAGACAGTCTCACTCCTGCCAGAGACAGTCTCAATCCCAACAGGGACAGTCTCATTCCCTGCATAGATTGACTCACCCCCACTAGGGACAATCTTACTCCTGGCAGAACCAGGTTCACTCTCCGTAGACAGTCTCACACCCAGCAGAGACGTTCTCACTCTACACATTGATAGTCCCACACCACAGAGAGACAGTCTCACTCCCACAGAGACAGTCTCACTCCCACAGAGACAGTCTCACACCCACAGAGAAACTCTTATTCTCCACAGTGGCAGTGAAACGACCCACAAGAGACAACCCAGTACCCAATCCTTCGACAGCAACTTCCAAACCCACAGCCACTACCATCTAGAACAATAAGCGCAGCAGATAGATGGGAACACCATCACCAGGAAGTTCCACTCCAAGTCACTCACCATCCTGACTTGGAAATATATCACCGTTCCTTCACTGTCACTGGGTCAAAATCCTGGAACTCCCTCCCGAACAGCACTGTGGCTGTACCTACACCACACGGACAAAATCCTGGAACTCCCTCCCTAACAGCACTGTGGGCGTACCTACACCACATGGACTGCAGCGGTTCAAGAAGGCAGCTCACAACCACCTTCTCAAGGGGCAATTAGGGATGGGCAATAAATGCTGGGCCCAGCCAGCGACACCCACATCCTGTGAAAGAATTTAAACAACACACAGCAACATTCCCCACGAAGCCTTTGTGCGTGTGTTTATGTATTTACATGTGGGTGACTCTATGTTTATCTGTGTTTGTGTATTTAGGCATGTCCGTGTGTGTGTGTGAAAGAGAGAGACTGTGCTTGTGTGTGTGTGTGTGTGTGTGTGAAAGAGAGAGACTGTGCTTGTGTGTGCCTCTATTTTTGTGTGTCTGTGTGGGAGAGAGAGAGTGTGTGTGTGTGTGCCTCAATTTGTGTGTGTCTGTGTAAGAGTGTGTGCCTGTGTCTGTGTGAGAGTGTGTGTGTGTGTGTGTGTGTGTCTCAATTTGTGTGCGTCTGTGTGAGAGTGAGAGAGAGTGTGTGTGTGCCTGTGTCTGTGTGAGTGTGTGTGTGTGTGTGTGTGTCTGTGCGTGAGTTTGTGTGTGGGTATCTCAATCCGATTTTGTCTGTGTGAGAGAGAGAGAGTGTGTGCGTGAGTGTGTGTGTCTCAGTTTGTCTGGGCCTGTGTGAGAGAGAGAGAGAGAGAGAGAGAGTGTGTGTGTGTGTGTGTGCCTCAATTTGTGTGTGTCTGTGTGAGAGTGTGGGTGTGTGTGAGTGTGTGTGTGTGTGTGTCAGTGTGTGTGTCTGTGTGAGAGTGTGTGTGTGTGTGTGTGTGTGTGTGTGTGAGTGTGTGTGTGTGTGTGTGTGTGTGTGTATGTGTGTGTGTGAGTGTGTGTGTGTGTGTGTGTGAATGTGTGTGTGTGAGTGTGTGTGTGTGTGTGAGTGTGTGTGTGTGTGTGTGTGTGTGTGAGTGTGTGTCTGTGTGTGTGAGTGTGTGTGTGTGTGTGAGTGTGTGCCTCAATTTGTCTGTGCCTGTGTGAGAGAGAGAGAGAGTGTGTGTGTGCCTCAATCTGTGTGTGTCTGTGTAAGAGTGTTTGCCTGTGTCAGTGTGAGAGTGTGTTCGCGTCTGTGTGTGTGAATGTGTGTGTGTCTCAGTTTGTGTGTGTCTGTGTGAGGGAGAGAAAGTCTGTGTGTGTGCCTCTATCTGTGTTTGTCTGTGTGAGAGTGCATGCAAGAGTCTGTAGAGTGTGTGTGTGTGTGTCTCAATCAGTGTTTCTCTCCATGAGAGTTTGTGCGCCTGTGTCTGTGTGAAGGTATGTGTGTGTGTCTGCCTGTGCGAGGGTGTGTGTGTGAGTCTCAATCTGTGTTTGCCTGTGTGAGAGTGGGTGCCAGTGTCTGTGTGAGAGTGCATGTGTGTGTGTGCCTGTGTGAGGGAATGTGTGTGAGTCTCAATCTCTATTTGTCTGTGTGAGAGTTGGTGCCAGTGTCTGTGAGAGAGTGTGTGTGCCTCTTTCTGCGTGAAGGTGTGTGTGTGTGTGTGTGTGTCTATGTGTCTCAATCTGTATGTGTCTATGTGAGCGTGTATGTGTATGTGTGTGTCTCAATCTGTGTCTGTCTGTGTGAGAGAGGGAGAGAGTGTCTGTGTGTGTGTCAGAGAGAGTGTGTTTGTGCCTCAATTTGTGTGTGTCCATGTGGGAGACAGAGTGTATGTGTGTGTGTGTGTGTGTGTGTGTTGTGGGTTTGTGGGTTTGGGTATGTGTGTTTGTTGTGCGTGTGTGTGTTGTTGGTGTGTGTGCGTGTGTTGTGGGTGTGTGTGTGTGTTTTGTGTGTGTGGGTGTGTGTGTGTTCTGCATCTGTATGTGTGTGTGTGGGTATGTGTTGGTGTGTGTATGTGTTTTGTGTGTGTTGTGCATGTGTGTGTGTGTGTGTGTTGTGCCTGTGTGTGTGTGTGTGTGTGTGTGTGTGTGTGTGTTTTGTGTGTGTGGGTGTGTGTGTTGTGCATGTGTGTGTGTGTGTGTTGTGGGTGTGTGTGTTGTGTGTGTCTGTGTGTGTCTGTGTGTTGTGCGTATGTGTGTGTGTGTGTTGTGAGTGTGTGTGTTGTGTGTGTGTGGGTGTGTGTGTGTTGTGGGTGTGTTATTGTGTTGTGTGTGTTGGTGTGTGTGGGAATGTGTGTGTTGTGGGTTTGTGTGTGTGTTGTGAGAGTGTTGGTATGTGTGTGTGTTTGTATGTGTGTTGGTGTGTGTGTGTGTATTGTGCATGTGTGTGTGTGTTGTGGGTGTGTGTGTTTGTGTGTGTTGTGGGAGTGTCCATGTGTGTGTGTTGTGGGTGTGGGTGTATGTGTGTGTGTGTGTGTGTTGTGGGTGTGTGTGAGTGTTTTGTGTGTGTGGTTATGTGTGTATGTTATGGGTGTGTGTGTGTATTGTGTGTGTGTGTATGTGTGTTGTGAGTGTGAGTTTGTGTCGTGGGTGTGTGTGTGTTGTGTGTGTGTGTGTGAGTGTTTCTGTTGTGGGTGCGCATGTGTGTTGTGGGTTTGTGTTTGTGGTGTGGGTGTGCATATGTGTGTGTGTGTGTTGTGGTGTGTGTGTGTGTGTGTGTGTGTGTGTGTGATGTGGGTGTGTGGGTCTGTGTTTGTGTTGTGGGTGTGTGTGTGTTTATGTTGTGTGTGTGTGTGTGTGTTTGTGCTGAGTTCGTGTATGTGTGTTGGTGTGGGTGTGTGTTGTGGGTGTGTGTGTTTGTGTTGGTATGAGTGTGTGTGTGTTGCATGTGTGTTGGTGTGTGTGTGTTGTGCGTGTGTGTGTGTGTGTTGTTGGTGAGTGGGTGTGGGTGTGTGTTGTGGGTGTGTGTGTGTGCGTTTGTGTGTGTGTGTTGTGGGTGTGTGTGTTTGTGTGTAGTGTTGAGTGTGGATGTGCGTGTGTTGTGGGTGTGTGTGTGTGTGTATGTGTGTGTGTGTGTGTGTGTGTGTGTGTGTGTGTTGTGTGTGTGTGTGTCTTGTGGGTGTGTGTGAGTGTGTGTGTGGCTGTGTGTTTGTATTGTGTGTGTGTGTTTGGGTTTGTGTTTGTGTTTTTGGTTTGTGTGTGTGTGTTTTGCCATTGTGTTGGTGTGTGTGTGTGTGTGTGTGTCGTGGGTGTGTGTGTGTGTTGTCAGATTGTTGGTATGTGTGTGTGTATTGTATGTGTGTTGGTGTGTGTGTGTTGTGCATGTGTAGGTGTGTATGTTGTTGGTATGTGTCTGTGTTTTGTGGGTGTATGTGTGTGTGTGTTGTGAGTGTGTGTGTGTGTTGTGGGAGTTTGGATGTGTTGTGTGTTGTGGGTGTGTGTGTCCGTGTGTTTGTTGTGGGTGTGTATGTGTTGTTGGTGTGTATGTGTGTGTGTTGTGTGTGTGTGTGTGTTTCGCGTGTGTGGGTGTGTGTATGTGTTGTGCGTCTGTAGGTGTGTGTGTGGGTATGTGTTGGTGTGTGTGTGTGTGTGTGTTGTGGGTGTCTGTGTATGTGTTGTGTGTTTGCATATGTGTTGTGTGTGTGTGTAGGTGTGTGTTTGTGTGTTGTGGGTGTGTCAGTGTGTGTGTGTTGTAGGTATGTGTGTGCTGTGGGTGTGTGTGTGTGTGTGTGTTTTGTGGGTGTGCATGTGTGTGTTCTTGTGAGTGTGTGGGTATGTAAGTGTGTTGTGGGTATGTGGGTGTGTGTGTTGTGTGTGTAAGGGTGTGGGTATGTGTATGTGTTGTGGGTGTGTGTTTATGAGTGTGACTCTGTGTGTTGTGGGTGTGTGGGAGTCTGTGTGTATTGTGGGTGTGTGTGTGTGTTTTGTGGGTGTGTGGGTGTGTGTTTGTGTTGTGGCTGTGTGTGTGTATTGTGTGTGTGTGTATGTGTGTTGTGAGTGTGAGTTTGTGTCGTGGGTGTGTGTGTGTTGTGGGTGTGTGTGTGTGAGTGTTTCTGATGTGAGTGCGCATGTGTGTTGTGGGTTTGTGTTTGTTGTGTGGGTGTGCATATGTGTGTGTGTGTGTGTTGTGGGTTTGTGTGTTTGTCTGTTGTGTTGAGTGTGGATGTGCATGTGTTGTGGGTGTGTGTGTTTGTGTGCGTGTGTGTGTGTGTGTGTGTGTGTATGTGTGTGTGTCTTGTGGGTGTGTGTGAGAGTCTTGTGTGTGTGGGTGTGTGTGTGTTGTGTGTGTGTTTGTATGTGTTGTGTGTGTGTGTTTTGTATGTGTGTGTGTGTGTGTGTGTTTGGTGCGTGTGTAGGTGTGTGTGCTGTGAGTGAGTGTGTGTTTGTATGTGTGTTTGTGTGTGTGTATGGTGGGTCTGTGGGTGTGTGTTTGAGATGTGGGTGTGTGTGTATTGTGGGTGTGTGTGTGAGTGTTTTGGGTGTATGTGTGTTGTGGGTGTGTGTGTGTGTTGTTGGTGTGTGGCTGTGTCTTTGTCTTTTGGGTATGTGGGTGTGTGTTTATGTGTGTGACTGTGTGTGTGGTGGGTGTGTGTGTGTTGTGGTTGTGTGGGAGTCTGTGTGTGTTGTGAGTGTGTGTGTGTTGTGGGTGTGTGTGTGTTTGTGTTGTGGGCGTCATGGGCGTGTGTGTGTGTGTGTGTAGTGGGTGTGTGGGTGTGTGTCCGTTGTGGGTTTGTGGGTGTGTATGTGTTTTGTGTGTGCGTGTATGTGTGTGTGTAGTGGGTGTGTGGGTGTGTGTCCATTGTGGGTTTGTGGGTGTGCATGTGTTTTGTGTGCGTGTGTGTGTGTGTGTGTGTGTGTGTGTGTGTGTGTGTTGTGCGTGTATGTGTGTGTGTTGTGTTAGTGTTGGTATGTGTGTGTGTGCTGTATGTGTGTTGGTGTGTGTGTTGTGCATGTGTGTGTTGTTGGTGAGTGGGTGTGGGTGTGCTTTGTGGTTGTATGTGTATGTGTATTGTGGGTGTGTGTGGGTGCGTTTGTCTGTGCGTGTTGTGGCTGTGTGTGTTTGTGTGTGTTGTGTTGTGTGTGAATGTGTGTGTGTTGTGGGTGTGTGTGTTTGTGTGTGTTTGTGTGTGTGTGTGTCTTGTGGGTGTGTATGAGTGTTTTGTGTGTGTGGGTGTGTGTGTATGTTTTGCGAGTGTGTGTGTGTATGTGTTGTGTGCTTGTGTTTTGTATGTGTGGGTGTGTGTGTGTGTTGTGTGTGTGTGTGTGTACTGTGGGTGTGTGGGTATGTGTTTGAGATGTGGGTGTGTGTATGTTTTGCAAGTGTGTGTGTGTATGTGTTGTGTATGTGTGGGTGTGTGTGTGTGTTGTGCATGTGTAGGTGTGTGTGGTGTGGGGGTGTGTGTGTGTTGTGTGTGTGTTTGTGTGTGTGTGTGTCTTGTGGGTGTGTGTGAGTGTTTTGTGTGTGTGGGTGTGTGTGTATGTTTTGCGAGTGTGTGTGGGTATGTGTTTGAGATGTGGGTGTGTGTGTATTGTGTGTGTGTGTGTGTGTGGGTGTTGTGGGTGTGTGTGTGTGTTGTTGGTGTGCGTGTGTGTGTTCTTGTGAGTGTGTGGGTATGTGAGTGTGTTGTGTGTATGTGGGTGTGCGTGTGTTATGAGTGTGTGTGTGTCTTGTTGGTGTGTGGGTGTGTTTGTGTGTCTTGTGGGTATGTGTGTGTGTATTGTGTGTGTATGGGTGTGGGTATGTGTATGTGTTGTGGGTGTGTGTTTATGTGTGTGACTGTGTGTATTGTGGGTGTGTGTTTGTGTTGTGGGTGAGTGGGAGTCTGTGTGTGTTGTGGGTGTGTGTGAGTTGTGGGTGAGTTGGTGTATGTTTGTGCTATGAGTGTGTGTTTGTATGTGTTGTGGGTATGTGTGTTTGGTGTGTGTGTGTGTGTTGTATGTGTGTTTGTGTGTGTGTTGTGCATGTGTGCGTGTGTTGTTGGTGAGTGGGTGTGTGTGTGTTTTGTGGGTGTATGTGTATGTGTGTGTGTGTGGGTGTGTTTGTCTGTGTGTGTTGTGGCTGCGTGTGTTTGTGTGTGTTGTGTTGTGTGTGAATGTGTGTCTGTTGTGGGTGTATGTGTGTTTGTGTGTGTTTGTGTGTGTGTGTGTCTTGTGGGTGTGTGTGAGTGTTTTGTGTGTGTGCGTGTGTGTGTATGTTTTGCGAGTGTGTGTGTGTATGTTTTGTGTGTATGTGATTTGTATGTGTGGGTGTGTGTGTGTGTTGTGCGTGTGTAGGTGTGTGTGGTGTGGGTGTGTGTGTGTGTTGTGTGTGTGTTTGTGTGTGTGTACTGTGGGTGTGTGGGTGTGTGTTTGAGATATGGGTGTGTGTGTATTGTGTGTGTGTGTGGGTGTTGTGGGTGTGTTTGTGTGTGGGTGCTGTGGGTGTGTCTGTGTGTCTGTGTGTGTTGTGGGTGTGTGGGTGTGTGTTTGTATTGTGTGTGTTGTGGGTGTGTCAGTGTGTGTGTTGTGGGTGTGCGTGTGTGTGTTCTTGTGAGTGTGTGGGTATGTGAGTGTGTTGTGTGTATGTGGGTGTGCGTGTGTTATGGGTGTGTGTGTGTCTTGTTGGTGTGTGGGTGTGTTTGTGTGTCTTGTGGGTATGTGTGTGTGTTGTGTGTGTATGGGTGTGGGTATGTGTATGTGTTGTGGGTGTGTTTATGTGTGTGACTGTGTCTGTTGTGGGTGTGTGTTTGTGTTGTGGGTGTGTGGGAGTCTGTGTGTGTTGTGGGTGTGTGTGAGTTGTGGGTGTGTTGGTGTATGTTTGTGCTGGGAGTGTGTATGTGCATATGTGTTTTAGGTGTGTGTGTTTTTTGTGTGTGCGTGTGTGTTGTAGGTGTGTGTTTGTGTTGTGGGTGTGTGTGTGTATTGTGTGTGTGTGTATGTGTGTTGTGAGTGTGAGTTTGTGTCGTGGGTGTGTGTGTGTTGTGGGTGTGTGTGTGTGTGTGTTTCTGTTGTGTGTGCGCATGTGTCTTGTGGTTTGTGTTTGTGGTGTGGGTGTGCATATGTGTGTGTGTGTGTTGTGGGTTTGTGTGTTTGTCTGTTGTGTTGAGTGTGGATGTGCGTGTGTTGTGTGTGTGTGTGTGTGTCCTGTGGGTGTGTGTGAGTGTTTTGTGTGTGTGGGTGTGTGTGTGTTGTGTGTGTGTTTGTATGTGTTGTGTGTGTGTGTTTTGTATGTGTGTTGGTGTGTGTGTTTGGTGCGTGTGTAGGTGTGTGTGCTGTGAGTGAGTGTGTGTTTGTATGTGTGTTTGTGTGTGTGTATGGTGGGTCTGTGTGTGTGTGTTTGAGATGTGGGTGTGTGTGTATTGTGGGTGTGTGTGTGTTGTGGGTGTGTGTGTGTGTTGTTGGTGTGTGGCTGTGTCTTTGTCTTTTGGGTATGTGGGTGTGTGTGTGTGGTGGGTGTGTGTGTGTTGTGGTTGTGTGGGAGTCTGTGTGTGTTGTGAGTGTGTGTGTGTTGTGGGTGTGTTGGTGTATGTTTGTGCTGAGAGTGTGTGTGTCTGTATGTGTTGTGGGTGTGTGTGTTTGGTGTGTGTGTGTGTGTTGTAGGTATGTGTGTGTGTGTTTGTGTTGTGGGTGTCATAGGCGTGTGTGTGTGTGTGTGTGTGTAGTGGGTGTGTGGGTGTGTGTCCGTTGTGGGTTTGTGGGTGTGTATGTGTTTTGTGTGTGCGTGTATGTGTGTGTGTAGTGGGTGTGTGGGTGTGTGTCCGTTGTGGGTTTGTGGGTGTGCATGTGTTTTGTGTGTGCGTGTGTGTGTGTGTGTGTGTGTGTTGGTGTGTGTGTTGTGCATGTGTGTGTTGTTGGTGAGTGGGTGTGGGTGTGCTTTGTGGTTGTATGTGTATGTGTGTTGTGGGTGTGTGTGGGTGCGTTTGTCTGTGCGTGTTGTGGCTGTGTGTGTTTGTGTGTGTTGTGTTGTGTGTGAATGTGTGTGTGTTGTGGGTGTGTGTGTTTATGTGTGTTTGTGTGTGTGTGTCTTGTGGATGTGTGTGAGTGTTTTGTGTGTGTGGGTGTGTGTATGTTTTGCGAGTGTGTGTGTGTATGTGTTGTGTGCGTGTGTTTTGTATGTGTGGGTGTGTGTGTGTGTGTTGTGTGTGTGTGTGTGTGTGTGTGTGTGTGTGTACTGTGGGTGTGTGGGTATGTGTTTGAGATGTGGGTGTGTGTATGTTTTGCAAGTGTGTGTGTGTATGTGTTGTGTGTGTGTGTTTTGTATGTGTGGGTGTGTGTGTGTGTTGTGCATGTGTAGGTGTGTGTGGTGTGGGTGTGTGTGTGTGTTGTGTGTGTGTTTGTGTGTGTGTACTGTGGGTGTGTGGGTGTGTGTTTGAGATGTGGGTGTGTGTGTATTGTGTGTGTGTGTGTGGGTGTTGTGGGTGTGTGTGTGTGTGTTGTTGGTGTGCGTGTGTGTGTTCTTGTGAGTGTGTGGGTATGTGAGTGTGTTGTGTGTATGTGGGTGTGCATGTGTTATGGGTGTGTGTGTGTCTTGTTGGTGTGTGGGTGTGTTTGTGTGTCTTGTGGGTATGTGTGTGTGTATTGTGTGTGTATGGGTGTGGGTATGTGTATGTGTTGTGGGTGTGTGTTTATGTGTGTGACTGTGTGTATTATGGGTGTGTGTTTGTGTTGTGGGTGAGTGGGAGTCTGTGTGTGTTGTGGGTGTGTGTGAGCTGTGGGTGTGTTGGTGTATGTTTGTGCTGGGAGTGTGTGTTTGTATGTGTTGTGGGTTTGTGTGTTTGGTGTGTGTGGGTGTGTTGTATGTGTGTTTGTGTGTGTGTTGTGCATGTGTGCGTGTGTTGTTGGTGAGTGGGTGTGTGTGTGTTTTGTGGGTGTATGTGTATGTGTGTGTGTGTGTGGGTGTGTTTGTCTGTGTGTGTTGTGGCTGTGTGTGTTTGTGTGTGTTGTATTGTGTGTGAATGTGTGTCTGTTGTGGGTGTGTGTGTTTGTGTGTGTTTGTGTGTGTGTGTCTTGTGGGTGTGTGTGAGTGTTTTGTGTGTGTGAGTGTGTGTGTATGTTTTGCGAGTGTGTGTGTGTGTATGTGTTGTGTGTGTGTGTTTTGTATGTGTGTGTGTGTGTGCGTGTTGTGCGTGTGTAGGTGTGTGTGCTGTGGGTGTGTGTGTATTGTGTGTGTGTGTGTGGGTGTTGTGGGTGTGTTTGTGTGTGGGTGCTGTGGGTGTGTCTGTGTGTCTGTGTGTGTTGTGGGTGTGTGGGTGTGTGTTTGTATTGTGTGTGTTGTGGGTGTGTCAGTGTGCGTGTTGTGTGTGTGCGTGTGTGTGTTCTTGTGAGTGTGTGGGTATGTGAGTGTCTTGTGTGTATGTGGGTGTGCGTGTGTTATGGGTGTGTGTGTGTCTTGTTGGTGTGTGGGTGTGTTTGTGTGTCTTGTGGGTATGTGTGTGTGTTGTGTGTGTATGGGTGTGGGGTATGTGTATGTGTTGTGGGTGTGTGTTTATGTGTATGACTGTGTGTGTTGTGGGTGTGTGGGAGTCTGTGTGTGTTGTGAGTGTGTGTGAGTTATGGGTGTGTTGGTGTATGTTTGTGCTGGGAGTGTGTATGTGTGTATGTGTTTTAGGTGTGTGTGTTTTTTGTGTGTTCGTGTGTGTTGTAGGTGTGTGTTTATGTTGTGGGTGTGTGTGTGTGTCTTTGTGTCGTGGGTGTGTGTTTGTGTTGTGGGTGTGTGTGTGTGTTGTGCGAGTGTAGGTGTGTGTGCTGTGGGAGTGTATGTGTGTTGTGTGTGTGTTTGTGTGTGTGTGTATTGTGGGTCTGTGGGTGTGTGTTTGAGATGTGGGTGTGTGTGTAGTGGGTGTGTGTGTGTGTGTCCGTTGTGGGTTTGTGGGTGTGTATGTGTTTTGTGTGTGTGTGTGTGTATGTGTGTGTGTGTGTGTGTGTGTGTGTGTGTGTGTTGTGCATGTGTGTGTGTGTTGTGTTAGTGTTGGTATGTGTGTGTGTGTTGTATGTGTGTTGGTGTGTTTGTTGTGCATGTGTGCGTGTGTTGTTGGTGAATGGATGTGGGTGTGTTTTGTGGGTGTATGTGTATGTGTGTGTATGTGGGTGCATTTGTCTCTGTGTGTTGTGGCTCTGTGTGTTTGTGTGTGTTTGTGTGTGTGTGTCTTGTGGGTGTGTGTGAGTGTTTTGTGTGTGTGGGTGTGTATGTATTTTTTGCGAGTGTGTGTGTGTATGTGTTGTGTGTGTGTGTTTTGTATGTGTGGATGTGTGTGTGTTGTGCGTGTGTAGGTGTGTGTGGTGTGGGTGTGTGTGTGTGTTGTGTGTGTGTTTGTGTGTGTGTACTGTGGGTGTGTGGGTGTGTGTTTGAGATGTGGGTGTGTGTGTATTGTGTGTGTGTGTGTGGGTGTTGTGGGTGTGTTTGTGTGTGGGTGCTGTGGGTGTGTCTGTGTGTCTGTGTGTTGTGGGTGTGTGGGTGTGTGTTTGTATTGTGTGTGTAAGTGTGTGTTGTGCGTGTGTCGGTGTGTGTGTGTGTTGTAGGTATGTGGGTGTTGTGGGTGTGTGGGTGTGTGTGTGTGTGTAGTGGGTGTGCGTGTGTGTGTTCTTGTGAGTGCGTGGGTATGTGAGTGTGTTGT